>JAUHJX010424190.1:0-10859 GCA_031763035.1 Lilium candidum | reverse complement strand
TATAAACTTGATTCTAAAATAAAGATTAATAAGCAAAGATCACTTCAAACTCCAGAATTTAAATACAAACTTTAATCCGAATATGCAAAGACTTAAGTATCAACCATTTCTTAAATCCAAACTAATATTTCAAATTAAACCAAAAAATATACTCTAACTAGAATTAAATAAGATGCAGTAAATGAATACACTAACATACAAGCAATAAAACAACAACTAAGAACTCATGAATTATAATTATTCCAACTACTTAGCCAAAAGAAACCCACAACCAAGATCTTCACTTCTCAGCTTTCACTCCAATTTCTTCAAATTAGCACTAAGCTTTTTATAGCCATCTCATATGACATTACTAATAGTCAGCCATAATTAGAGGTATGCATAGTCAGAGATGATAAGAGTAGGTGGAGATATGCATACATACATGCCTTGGCGATAAATTGGTTTCTCAGGTGGATGATGAAGATGGGTGTGGCACCGTCCACCCATATTAATGGTAGTGATGAAAATGGTGGCAGGGTTTGTAAAGGAGTTAGAGGTATTCATGCAAAGCAGGGGACATATGAGCGGAGTCATAGAGGCATGGAAATATAGTCGGGCAGAGTAGCCAATCATAAGGCAAAGGAGGTATTGGTCGGTCGAGCAAAGGAGGTGATAGACTGTACTCCTCCATTAATGTTAGAGGAGAGAGGAGTAAACAGAGTGAGAGAGATAAAAGAGTAAGGTTGGGGAAGGATGAGTGGAGAGGGGGGTTTAATAGTATAGGGGTAGTGAGATAATTTCAGTTTTCAGCTTCAAGGGTGACCATTCAATGAGGGTTATGATGTGGATTTAACACAGTTTGTTTAGGGTTAGGGTTATAGGAAGGTGTTGTGGTGGGTGTATCCTTACTATATGATCAAGTCTTGATGAGATAACTATGATTTAATCTAACCCATTAACACAGATAGTTAAGGTATAAGCGGTTCGTATCCAGGTTGGTAGGTTACTGGTTTGAGAGGGTTACAGGTTGAGTGGATTTTTGAGTTGTAGGATGCTTACACTAGGAATACCCGAGGTATAGTTTAGAAATATGGAATATTAAGGGATGTTAGGTATTTTTGGAAATGAATGGAGGCAAGGGTGTAATGTTGAAGGTTGAATATGAGGTTGTGTGTGAGTGAGTAATAATAATGGGGGTGTGTGGTTTATAATGATGATGATGATGATGATGGTGGTGATGATAATGATGTTGATGATGAATTTGATTGTTTCCCTAACTATATTAGAAATTACCTTTAAAACTCTTTGAAAATTTATGTCTATTTAGAAATCTGGTCAATAACTGATCTCCAAAATTACATGGATCAGATAATGTCCAACTATCAAGCTGAATAGGGAGCTTAACTGCCATAAGACCTGCTATAAACTTAACTACCACTAACACTATGCCCAAACTTATCAGTGTCTCTCCATGGTGATGATGTTATAAACTAATGATGATAATGATTTTAGGGGTATATATGGTTGATGATGATGACAACTGTATCATCTTCCTCTTCTCTTATGGTTGTCAACTATCATTTTAATTGCTCATGTGTACATCTTTAAAAAACACATAAAAAATAACCTAAATGATATTATTTATGAGTATTCATTTCATATATAGGCGTATGTCAAAATATCATGTAATATGTGATAATTGATGAACAATGATGGTGTATCATTCAATAAAAGATAGTTTAATCTATGTATAAATGGAACTTAATAGGAGAATATGGCAGTAATCACTATAAAGTCTTAAAAATTGTACAACTTTGACATTAGGGTAATGATTAACTAGTCTGAGCGAGTAAGTGAATAACCAATGTGATAAAAAAATTATTCCCATTAGAACCATTGAACTAAGTAAAAGTAGGGTAACACATTCTAATTCAACTATCCTAATTGAACTTATAAAATAAGAGAGGCAAGAAGAATATAATAGTGTGAACTTTTCCTCTAAATTTTTCATTTGAAGAGCTAATAACATTTAAGTCACCAATTAGGCAAATAAGATCTATTTTACTATTTATGTACAATACTAAATCATTTTAAAGCCCACTCTAATTACTAATCCTAGGAGGACCAAAATACATCCAAGAATCCAATCCTTATCATTATCTCTATTATTTTTTAAGCTAAATTTAATATTATGATCTTGGCATTAGCATCCCAGAATAGTTCTAACCACCATTACTCCCTAATATGGTAAAAAAATTACATTTTAAACATTAACTAGAATAATTCAATTTATCTATTGAGCATTTAGTTTTGGAGAAAAATATTAAATAATATTTAATAAAATCATAGATTTGACAAAGATAGTAACTATAAAGGGACATCCTATCCCTCTATGGTTTCAATCATAAGACTTAATTGGCCAGTAACAACTAAAATCGACCAGCTACCTCTTTGTAAGATAGTAATTTAGATTTAATAGATTTGCCTTATTTTTGCTTAATATTTCTTTTCAATTTCTTTTTATGACTAAATTTAAAATAATGAGTTGAGAAGTTCATATCAAAGTCACTAATGTATGTATGTGTGTAGAAAAAACCCATAATACAGTCAATCTGTGATTTAATTAATGTTGCTAATAAGTATTTTTTGTGTTGAATCAGGATCCACAAGTTAATGTCATCAATCTCTTTATTTTTTGGAGTTGAGAGGGTGATGATTGGAAGATTTAGAGTTTGGAGGTAACAACTAAAATATTATTAACTAATTAATTCATATAATATTTCACCAATTGAGAAGCTTCCCCTTCATCGGGGATATTACATTTTATTTTACAACCAAAGTGGTTATAATCATTAATATTATCAACATTTATAATGGAATGATCAATAAAATCCTCAATAATTATAACATTATCATCCACATTGGCTTGAGCATTGATAATCAGATTGGTATTAGTTTCTCAGAGAGTATCAGAGGAACAAAAATTTAGTTTTTCATATTCTGGGTAATAATTGTTGTTGAGTGAGTATGGATTATGGAGAATGAGTTAATAGGGACAAGGTATGGGTTTTTGAGAATGAGTTAATAGGGATGATATCCTCATATTCCCCTTGGATTGTAGATTGTTAGTTTTTGCTATAGTGACATGAATAATACCGAGGAGTGACCATCAGATGTAGAGATAGACACAGTGACATTAACATGAAGGGCTACAACAAGACTATAAGAACTATAACCATATATTAGGTATTGTCTTGTAGATTACACACAAGCATGACAAGAAGTTGATTGAGATTTACATTTATTTCTCCAATAGCTTCTCTTAACCATCAATATCTATTAACCCAACCTCAATGATGATTTTTTACTAGATAGGCTTTGATGTTCTATGTTAGCTTGGACATGATAAGAACATTAATGGTAGTCTCAATGAGATGATATTTACCCGACTCCCAAGAAAATTTTAGCAAATTACTTCTATAACAGTCTTTAATAACATGACCAATAACCTTACAAGCTTCACATAAATACGATAATCATTCATATTTGATGGGTATGAAGTGTACAAAATCATCAAAAAAATTTAGAAATAAACAAAGTTATTTAGCTTAATATGATTACACATTTTAACTTTTATAAGACCAAATAAACTCCACTTCATAATTGAGACAAGGGAACAAGAGAAAGCAAGATTGGCATCATTTCCAAGTTTTGTTGGAAAAACTGTAGTAAGATAAGATGTGGGGATCCTAAGAGCTTGGATTTAAATATGAAAATATTTAAAAACTTAATCCTATGGTTGATACCGATAATATATTTTAGCATCACCAAATCAACATTAAATTTCCATATGTCTGACTTTTTTATACTATATGTGTAATAATTGATGATTCAAACTTGGGGATAAACAAACATTTATTCAGATCTTTGATAAAAATACCCCTATAATTCTTCCATATAAATAATAAGTAACCTTGATAGCTTCAAATCATAAATCTTTATGACTAGTCCAAATTTTATAAATAAGATATGATTACTAACTTTGCTCCTCAGATAGATCATTAATGACTATAAGAGACATTATATCTTGAAGAGAAGTGTTACATGGTAAGGATTCAATTTCCTCCATCTATTGATGATCATTAGTGCTCTTGATTGGAGTTAATGATATATTAGTTGACACCACACTTAAAAAATAGAATTAAATGAGGAGAATGAAGATGTTATAATTAAAGTATATATGTAGAAAAATAAAAATAATTTAGAGAGTATGAAACCAACTAACGAAAAGTTTTCTAAAAAAACTAAGAAGATTGTATGTACCTAAAAATAATCAATCTTGGCATGCAAAAGGAATAATGAGTGATCATGGATCAATAAAATAAAATATAATCAGGCCCCTTGCAATATTTACATGCATGCGAGAGATTAGGTTTGTACAATCCACAGTTAAAAAGAGGAAGGATCAAGTTAAAAGATAGTGATCATAAGACAGAGAAGTGAAATAAATCAACATAACTAAATTTTATCTAAATATTCATAATCAACAAGATAAGGTTACTCATATACACATATATAACTAAAACAAAAAATGAGATATGGATGATAAACACTAAATTCCATCATATATGTTAGATCCAAAGAGAAGATGGGAGGCTGGAACCATGGAGCCCTTATAAACGAGATTAGGTAGAGTTACTCATCGGTGGTGGAGGAGATAATAGTCAAATAGGAGGAGAAGGGAAGTCAATGATGGAGATAAAAGCGATGATACATCCAAGATGACAAAATTATATCATAATAAATAATCTCCTAGATAATAGAGATTGAGTAGCATAAAATTGAAAAAATGGATGTTATTTTTATACTATGGGTTTTATGGTGTGCCATATAAGTTAAGACATAATTAAGATCATCAAAAGTGACATATGAAAAATAACAAATCATGCCCTTTAAGAAATAGGAAATATTAATAGTGTTTTAATATTTTGATGAGTTATTATATAATTATATTCTCAGATTATGGAAATGAAGATGATGTCCCAATAAGGGAATTAACATGCACATTGTTATCTCTTATTCTGTGAAAAAAGGTTACCTCACCAAATTTGCGTAACTATAACCTTAATTATTCTAATTAATTGATCATATTAGGTTTATGAGCAGTTAATTAACATTTTATGTGCCTAAGGTCCTTTATAGAATAATTGATAAGTTTAAATTTTGTGTTCCAATCACTTCTGCCATTATGAGTCCAACTAACTAATCGTCATACTCTACTTCATTATTTATGGGATAAAAAATGAACTAAAAAATAATAATTATGCCCCTTCAGGGTTGTGCACAACTATACCAATATCGGACATAAGGGCCCAGGGAAAATTCTACACTCTCTTCTATTATAGACAAAAGGATCGATAATTTTTTTTATTATCATGTTATTTTCCTTTCTATATCAATCATCATCCTTTTATATATCTCCAAATGGATAAAAATTTATGGTATGAACCTTCACATGATTGAAGAGATTATAAACATTCCTTTAGAGACTCTTGGTCATTATCATCATCTTAAAAGATATTTTCCTGAATTGGTTGAGGGTCAACCTTCTATATTGGATCTTGCACTACAACTTACCTTTATACTGATTCATATTCCCTTCCCTCAATAACTTTTTAACCTAATTCCTCAAATACATAAAGGATATGATATTAAGCCTATGTTTACTATGATGTTCACAAAATATGTCTTACCCCATAGGCATATTGGTGGAAGATATACACTTAGCTAGGTTGTATCTTTAAGAACTCAAAAATTTCTACTGCTAGTGCATTTAGAGGAAGACATTATAATTATTGTATCTTATTATCCATTAAACTACCATTAAATCCCTTATTATGGCTCTTTTTTCCTTTATTTTACTAATTTATGCCAGATTCACTTTTCAGAAACATTAATTAACTTCTTCTTACCAACCATTAAATCTTGTTGATAAGCCCATTACTTTACTCACTTGTATTTCCCTCCTATATTCATGATACTCTTAGATAAAACTCTAGTAATACTCACTAAGTAATTTTTTTAGATTTTAAGTTATCATAAGTTATTGGGAAAATGCTATAGTATCTTACTTGGAATTCCATTCATTTATTATCATCATTTAATTTTGTAATCTCTTCAAAAAAATCTTTTAGATTCTCCCACTACTTGATATTCAAGTAATAGAAGGAAACACCAACCTTTAATGTTGGACATATGGTAGTATTGGGAAATAAATTCCTCACATAGGTTTTTGAATGATCTAATACTATCAAGATTCAATTTATTTAATCTTTGTATAATGTTACCTAACAAGCTAGCAGGGAAAACTTTGCACGAAATACCATCCTGGGTTTGGTACACAAACATGACTTATTTAACATATAAGACCTGTGTCTTAAGGCAATTATGGTCTAACTTGGGTATTTATAATTTTGGTGGGATGAGTCCCTCTTGAATTGCTTAGATGAATGGAGAAAGATTCTCCACAACCACAATCTTTGCCACCTTCCTTTCAGTAGTTGTCTGATTGACATTATCTAAGTTGAACACTTTATTTTGAAATATATTCTTAACTCTAGTGTCTAACTTATGTCGGAACAAATAGCTTACATTGGTTCCCAAGAACTCCTGGATCACATTTTGTATGTTGGCAGAGTCAGGTTGATCATAAGCTAGTTTAAGTTAAACTCTATTATTTGCTCATTACTTTCCAGTATCTTAATGAGGGAACACATTGTTTCCATGTCTTTATTTTACTCTTATATTTCTTGTGGTTGTTCAGTCAACCAATAACAAAAAGTTTATAAATTATTTATTGGGTTATCCACTCGATTGAATGATGATTTAAATATGAGATTATCCTAATTATGAGTAGAGCTACTAGTTAACACATGATTCTTTGATAATATGTTCTTTTTGTGTTATAAAAGATGAGTAAGGTTAAACATATAATTTAATTCATAACTGCCACCCTTTTAAAAGTCTAAAATCATTGATACAAGTATCATTTTAAGTAGTTTATCAACCTAGACTATTAAAAATCCAAGTGTTAGGTATAGTTGTTTAATTAACTACAACTCGACTTCAAGCAAAGTGATTGATATTCATGATATCATGGTCAATATTTTCCTTCAATATGGAACTAATGTGAGATAATATAAAAGTATGAATTTAATATACATATTTTAGTTTAAGTAGATTTTTTACTTGAACTACTAAAAGTTTGAGTACCGAGTGTGAGTGTTGAATCAACTATAAATCGAGTTCAAGTGATAATATTGATATGTGTTATATTATTATCAATATTTCTCCCTAAAGGGGAATAAAATATGAAATTTTATCCCTAATGGGGATCCATTTAATTTTATATATGAATTTCTCAAAATTTTCACTTATTAGAATAGGTACACATGTGCCTATTATTAATACGTACTAATACATGTACGTGTTCGCTAGCATTTATGGTTGATGGATCATGTTACATATGTATTTCTATGATATATTTGTATAAATATTTTGAATTACATATGATATTGAGTTCTTAAAGTAATGGTTACAATATAAATAACATGGATTTATAACATTACCAATTAGAAGCAATAGATTAATATAAAAAATTATAGGTATTATTTCAAGAAATTAATTCTTCCTATTATAGGTCAATGATATACACATTATGTTAAAATTTATATAAACACACTTTAGATATTTAATTTTGGAGATTAATAATAAACATAGATTGTCCTTCTAATAATGACTCCATTAAAAACATCAAGGTTTCCATAATGTGGAATAATGAAATATATAGCAATAGACCGTAGTACAAAAAGTGAAAAGTCATCAGTGGAATATAATGTAAATAATGACATCTTCATCAATGAAATTTAGCATTAATCATCTTCTCATGAAATTTACTTTAGATTAGTGAAGTATGTATTAATACAACTTAATGTAAAATAATGAAATATGTAACAATAAAACTTACATATGTTGTGTTATAAAATTAAAATTTGGTAAAAGAAATAAAGTTCAAGTCGACTCTTCCCTAACCAGTAAAATATACTAATTGATTTTGTTAGTAATTATCACTTACGAGTGATTGATCAACTGCCCCCTCTCAAATAGAGTACAATCCCTTATATATGATATGAACTTAAGAAACCATAAAATAATGGAACTGATATAACACTTAAATTAGATAGATCTATATTTTTTTTATTACTTTGATGTTACTCAGTAATATTATAATAATTTAATCATAATTATGTTAAAAAAATATGTTTGTCCAACTTGAAACATGTTTGACCAACTTAGGGAATTATACTAAAAAATTCGTCCGAGTGGGATATGTGTACTAAGAAAAAAATAAAGTTTTGATAAGTTAGCCAAGTACTTGACACAAACTTCTATATACTTTTATTATAACCAACTTAAATGAATAATTATTGTTCTTAAATAGTATAAACGGATAATGAAATTTTAGGTGCCTTTGATCTATTTTGACGAGCAGGGTAATGAAGGATTAATCCTTCATTTTCATGAACCTTATTCCTCAATATCTAAGAGTTTTACTAGTTTTAAGCGATATATAATACCAAATTAATATATTTACTACCTAGTGAGATGATAAGTTTTTCATATTAATTAAGTGCTTGGTTACATTTAATGAGTCATTAATACATATACTAATAGGTTCGCTAGATCATATACCTGTGTCATTTGCTTCACTTTGTTCTCACATTTTATTATTTGAGGTCGGAGATGAGAAAAAAATGGGATTACAATTTAATAATTCTTATTATGTATTGACTCCTTATAAAGTTTCATCCTTGATGTTCCCCAAGGGATGGGAAATATTCTCATTGAACTAACCCTCAATAAACCTTATGGTACATATGTTGGTATATTTGGTATCAACATACCTAATATTTAAGGTGAATCATAAATTATAAAAAGATTAATAATTTGTTATGATATTATTTTTGTCTATTAGGTGGAGGGATGAGAAAAATATAACACTTCAAAACTTTCTCAAATGAGTTATATAAGGTTGGATCTTAGTCAGAAGTTGCAACAAGGAATACTTAAAGTAAGTAGTAAGCTATATCGTATGAAATTTGAGGAGGATAATGTATACCCCTCCCCAGTCTTAATAGGTAATTTTAATTTTAAGAGAAGAGGTGAAATTTATTAAAATATTATATTAATGACTCAATTAATCCATTCTAGTTAGGGAAATAGGATACCAAGTGTTCGATATTTATTTCAATTGGCATATATAAGATATCATAGGTTTTTGACCTGAACTCAACAACATAATTTAAATAAATTATCCCAAAAATATTATTTGGGAAATAATGAGGAGAGTAGTTTAGAAAATGTTTAATTCCTCGAAGAGAGGAGATAAACATGTGACCATATATAAATTTATTTTTCAAAATCATGAAATATCTAAAAGTACTAATATGTAGGGGAATCAAACCATAAATTTATTTTTAATCCTTATATAAAAGTTATCTTATTTGAGTTTTTCTTGTTGTTATGATAGTTTGTGATCAACTTTCTTTACGAGCAATCTTATAATTTAAACAAATACCAATAAAGCCTAATTTAAAAAAAAAACTATAATTGAAGAGTGTAAGAAGAAGATTTCTAAAGTCAGACATGTCTTTTGTAAAAGTGCTACAATTTATATATAAATTAACATATAATATACCAATAAATTAGTAAATATCTTACTATTTCCTAAAAGTTAATCAAAACTTGTGGTGATAGAATTTAAGAAGATATCTAAGTCCAACTAAAAATTTGTAATTATTATATAGAAGGATAATTAACGCTATTACATGAGAACTTATTATAAATAACATAAATTAAAACATGGATTTCTTATAGTTACTTTGATTGTCTTATTTATACTATCTACCAGTTCACTTTAAAATAGTGGATCCTTATGATCTATTTATCATGAATATAATATTATACAATGTGTATGAATGAATTTAAACATAAGACATGAGATTCAAATAATTTATAAAATGAAAAAAATACACGAGACAACATTATCTCAACATTATATATGGATATTTATTACAATATGTAATGTGCAATATAAAAAGCACACACTTTATAATTTACTTATGTATCTTGTTTAGACTCATCAATTTATGTACTAACTCTATATGTTATTATGTCAAGAGTGAAGAGACTTTTGAACTCCTTTATACTTGTGTTTTACAACACTATAGAGTAACTATATCTAACTAGTGAGATTTCACCATCATCTAACAATTATACCTACCTAGTATGATTCCACCTTCCCTTGACTACCTTCTTCGATCAGTAGGATTCTGCTATCACTAGACCACCATATCCTTCATTTTAAATAATAACATATTATGTTTGTTCTACAGACTTTACCGCCATGCAATCATAATCCAATCTAACTTTAATTCTCTTTTCTTTTCTATTGATGGTATGGTTGCAAGATACATTATGCAACCGCCCTCTTTTTGCTTGAATTTCTTATGTTATTAAATATGGATTAAATTAACTTTTATATCACAATATTACCCTTATCCCTCTAGCACAGACCACATACATGCATAACGTGTTTCCCGACCATTCATACCAACTCCTACCACCACATATTTTGTGTAACACACTATACATCTGGTCAGCATGCTAGTGTCCCTCTAGTCAATGCTTCTTTAATGATAAGATGAATGTTCTTCCGATCTAATCCAATGAGCCTTAATTATGATGGGAGTAGATCGTCTCCTCCTAATGCCATCTCTTCTCCTCCCAGTTGAAACTATAGCTGGCATATATATATA
>JAUHJX010423079.1:0-10867 GCA_031763035.1 Lilium candidum | reverse complement strand
TTTTCAGACATTAAAATTTTAATCTAGATGATAATTTTCCCATAACTCTAAAGAATTTATACTTAGTGGAGGAGTCACTCTAGTAAAAATTTATTTGGATCTACAAAACTAGGTTTTTGAGGTCTTCATTATTGAAACAAAGTTGGTTCGAATGGAATAATGAGACATAAATATGAGAAATATTTCAAAAATAATGAAGAATAATATCTTCCATCGGAGTCATCATTAAATTATAACATGGTCTTTGTAAAATGTAGAATGTCTAATAATTATCATTTTTTTGAATGATAAGATTTAATATTTAGGATTACTAGGTGGTCAGATTTATTACTCTAGATGTTTTACAAAATAGATATCTACAACTTTAAGAAGTAATAAATAAACCTGCATAGGGAATGAACTCAAAATTTATAGTACTATGGACAGTAATTGGTCCATAAATTATATAGCTCGCTAATTCCTACCAAGGGGTTCTCCAATCTTCAATGAATTGGTTGATTGACAAAGATCTATAACTCTAGGATTATTAAGTCAGTAAATGAATATGGTGGAGGAACACTGGCTCAAACACATAATAGAATATGGATATTTTATATTCAAATTGACCATCATAAAAGAGAGAATTTGGCAAATGTTTCTTCTATTGTCGTGGTTGAGGGATTTTTATTACAACCATAATTATCCATTATGGATACATATCCCGTGCTCATAGGTAGTTAACAATCAACTTATATGTTGACAAAACTAATGATATTAAATATTGATTTCTTGGTCAACAAGTTGCTTCATATCTCCCAACTATTCTTGTGTGTTCCTTTTTGGGGAAAAGCAATTACTAGTTGGTGTTGGTCGTCTTGCCTTGGTATGGGTGATATGTCACCCGAATCAATCGACTTATAGGTCATTTGAGCGAACTTAGAATTGGTTTGTGATTTATGATCATAAACCATTTTGTGATGAAGTATTTACAAAAAAGTCCCATAGTTTCTCTTATGTTCATAAAATATGAATAATGCTCCTTATACATTTTCGTTCACATAGCAACTCAACAACGGTTACATTACAAATATTAAATTTTTTTTGTGTTGGCTAACCAAAACATTTTATGTAACATTCTTTGAGTCTAATATATAACAAAATATGTGAGATAACATTGTGTTTGTAGCACTACTATTTAAAATAAAGTGTACTTGATCCTACATGACTTGGCATCACTAAGTTCCAGATCTTAAAACTGCTTTTATCAATCTAAAAAAGTCCCAAGAGTTTTATAGGAACATGTCATTTGGTTCATACAGATAAGGATATATGTAATAATTCTAATAAATATTGTTGGGTTAACTCTTTTTTCAGTCAGATGGTTTCACAAAAGTTTCAGCCAAAATTTCTATATTTGCCCGACCACTGTGTTATTCCAAATCTACAACAAAGTCATTTATAAGTGCTAGCTGTGAGGGATGCATTCCATTGAGAGTTCAAGGAACTCTTTACAAGTGGCCTTGTTACACTGAGCTTCTAACTCACCAACAAATTAAACCCGTGACCCTCGCTTGATTGATATAATATCTAAATCTCTTTAGGATCCTTGCTCACCACACTCAACATGGATGTCTCTCTTTTTCCCTTGATTCCCATCGAGGTCGTCGTTGCTTCTTCCTCCCCTTCCTCTAACTCTATATCATCTTCCTCCCCTTCCTCTAACTCTATCTCATCTGCCAACAATTTCCCATTAGCGCAACCATAGCTGAAGCACAAACCACCTAACAAAGCCGTTGAGGCGGCACAAATGGGCTCTGCCAGCAATGAGAAACAGAAATGTTACCATGGAGTTAGCAGGTAAAAATTAGCAACCCAATTTACATCAAAATCCAACAACATTATATCTAATGACCACAAATGCATGTCTCCAATTATTGTTACCTGAGTGCAGCATAGTTGATTGGATTTAGACGCGATAAATGTGTGGCGCCCTCAATTGCTCTTTCTTTCTGTCATTAACCTCTCATAATTGAAATGTAATTGTATTCACAGGGATAAACGGACTGGGCGATATGAGGCACATATTTTGGACAAAAACATTGTGCATCACGATGTAACCAAAAAGGCAAAGCCAGGTATCCTAGAATTTGAGCTCAATTTTTCTAATTTATTTTAATTATCTGTTGATGTGAAACTTTTAGATCTTCTTACTGACCCTTCAATTTTTCTGCAACGCTTTCGTTCTTTGGATTGATGTCGCATCATTGCTCATAGTTTATATTGGTAAAGCTCATCAATTCTAAAACTTTGTAATATTTTTTGTTGGATGGAAGCAAAGTTTTTGTGGCACTAAATTAATGTTTTTGTTTCACGGTCTTTCAATCAAGTTCCTGGGGGATAAAGCCGTACTCAATTTTCCAGTAAGATTTACTCCTGTTTATTGCATTTGTATATTTGTTTGGATTTTTCTTGTTAAATGTTCTTTTTTCGTGAATTGCCAACCAGTTTTTCTTAAATTATGATATTTCCTTGAATTAAAACCTAATTTAGAATTACCATTTCAATGTGAAAATATAATTGCCAGATTCGAAGCCAATATTTTTTTATGATTTTATAAACAAAAGAAAATTGTTAAAGCAATTTTCAGTATTTACGATATTATA
This sequence comes from Lilium candidum, assembly GCA_031763035.1. Lineage (NCBI taxonomy): Eukaryota > Viridiplantae > Streptophyta > Magnoliopsida > Liliales > Liliaceae > Lilium > Lilium candidum. The sequence continues at coordinate 8,225 of JAUHJX010423079.1, read as the reverse complement.
AATTTGCATTTGGCTAAAATCCAATTTATAATTATAATTGTAACGTGAAATTACAATTGCCAGATCGGAATGCAATATATTCCTTATAATTTTACAAACAAAAGATAACTCTAAAAGGGATTTACACTACTTATGATTTTATAAATTTGCATTTGGTGGAAATCCCCGATGTTGAGTTTACATTTCAACCTAGATCGGTTGGGATTCTTCCTCGGATGAACATGGGGATTAGAAGAGAAAAATTGCTCACTGGGATAATTACCAGCATTTCCTGAACTGAAAATTTCCAAAGGCACAATTGTTGTTGTAACAAATTTGTGTGTGTTAGTTTTGGGGTACAGGCTGTCTAGAGTGCTGGGGTCAGGTATCTTCCTTAACTACAGAGAGATGCACAAAAGTAGGAAGGATATTGAATGAGAGCAACACTAGATTTTCAGAAATCCATGTAGAGAGAGAATAGGTAGATCCATATAACTCCTGTGATCCTGGTAATCTGATGAGAACATTATATCGTGGTTATGGTTAAGAGATCTGATGTGATTCTTCTAATGGGACGACGATCTAATATTTGGGTTGGAGCAATTGTGAGGAAAACGAGAAGGATGTTAGGTCAAATCGTTTGTTGGATGACCATAGAAAAAGTGATGGGAGACGACGAAGGTTAATGGGATTCAAGTAGAACGACCATAAACAAAGACGGGAGTATAAGGAAATGACAAAATAATATCTAAGCGTGATTCTGACAAAAATTAATTCTCAGAGAGGATCTAAAATAATAGTGAAAAACATCATGCCATGTCGAGGGGAAGACGATAATAATAACACCGATATGGTTATGATTAGAAAATTAATGATGTGTCCATGTGGCTTGTTGGAATATTTGGACAATTAATGATGTGTCCATGTGGATTAGACAATTAATCCGTGACTCCCGTGTTGATGGTTGAGGAGTCCCAAAAATACATACCTGTTGTTTAATGTTGTCGTCGATGGTTTGCATTTATTTATTCATTTTCAGAAGGTAGGTATGTTGAGTTAGGAAGAACTATTGGTTGCTTTATCACCAAATTATATATATAAATAGTTTATTCTTCTTCCAGTTGGAGGCATATAGAATATTTTATTAATAGAAGTAGGATCACCATTTATGTTGCCTATTTGTGATTAGATGTGTTAATTGTAGAGAATAATTTTATAAAATATTAATATATTTTATTATTTATCATTTCCATCAATCTAATCCGAAAACGTGGTTTTAGAGTGACCACTTGGGGTTCAGTGGATATTGATGGGAACAATAAGGGTTCAGTGGATATTAATGGGAACAATAAGGAAAATTTATAAATGAGAATGGAAAAGAAGAGAAGAAAAATAAACAAAAGAGGGAAATCGGTGAAATGGTTGTAGATCAATGAGATTCTTTCCCAGATTCCCATAACGAGAAGATTGTATAGAGTGCAACACTAGAAAATCATGATGCTGAGTAATTCACCCTCCCCTATGATATAATTCTCACCTACTACCAATTTCAATGGACATATTACTTTTTCTGAACTCTCATGAGGATATCATTAAAAAAACTGATAGAAGGATCATATGAATGTATCCAGAGAAGACAAAAATCTCATCTTGAGATTTCAGTATAAAGGGAGAAAAGTGGGACATTTAGAGTGTTTAGTTTCAAATTTAAATATGCAAGGAACACTACAAGTTGGATATGATGAAGGAATTTGATGCAAAGTCTATTTAAAGATTATGTCCGAGTTAGAGAAGCAATGAGGACAACCATATACGAAGTAAGTGGGAGTCTTTAGGAGGGCAACTTCAATTAAAGTGATTGAATCTGTCTTGAGAATGATAATACAAGAGGATAAGAAATCAATGGAGATTGATGTACATATGTCACCCAGACAAATATTACAAATCATACAATGTTTCAAGTTCAACCATGTTGACAGTTAACAGGGAGGACCTGACACAATAAAGGGAACTAATATTGTATAATGATAGGAAGATGTGATGGATACATTTTAATGAATGAAGTTGATGGTAGTGTGAGAAATGACTAAAAAAACCATTAAAAACCAAATTGTAATGTGTTGAGAAAATATTGGTCTCATGGGTTGAGGAATTGAAGAGCCCGAATTTGACATACCGGTTGTGCCCAATTATGTTTGCATCACTGTTATTGAAAGTGATAAGAAAAATGTGTTCCGAGAGGAATATTATGTATTTCTTGATATTGGTAAACATATACATAGGTAGATTACTTTGATATGTAGGAGATGGAAGGGTCTCCAGACCGAATTTCAGTCAAATATGTATGGAGCTTTCTTAGATTAACAGTGGCATGTATTCAATGAATTTGTGAAATATAAATGTTTTTTTGAGTTAGATTTTGTTATCTTTCAATTCCCACTACCATGTCCAAATATCTACTATTAGGGTTATGTTTCCATATTTAAAACACATAAATGGGATAAATAAGAACAAGCACAAGAGAAAAATAAGTATCGGATTTTCGTAGTAAGTCTAGACAAGATTTACGTAACAAATTGCTCTTGTCCACAACACGCAAGACACAAAAGATATATCATGGACTATATCATCCAACAATTACTTCAAATCACAAACAATTTTAGAATCTAGGGTACATAGTAGATATTTTAGGTCACGAAGAAAAACAGAAGTACATGCAAGATTTCATGATAGGTTTAGCTATACCCCTAATAACGATGTGGTTCAGGTTGCACTACGGGATGCTAAAGTTCCATGTCAAACTGTAATTAGGAGAATCTCTCATTAGAAAAAGTTCTCAGTCAGCATCTTACGAGATTGATCACTCTAGATCACTCTTTCTCCGTCTATCTTTTTCTCTAATTTCATCTTATTTTTCTTCCTACTAATGCAAATTATTGCCGATATTAGTGCAAAGTTAACTAACAAAAATGTCAGCGTGTGACGACTTCTATGTCAAATCTAGCAGAGGACGCAATATGAGCTAATCCGGATGAAGCAATAGAAGATGTTATACTCTTGTCACATATGAGTTGTCATGCTACATTCAACCGTGCTATTGAGTCCTAATGTTTCGCATGCCAAAGTTACCAATCTATATTCTCCCGAGTTGTCGTAAATGTTCTCTCGAGTCGACTATCCCATCATGTATATTGTGGATCCTTTTTATTTTTCACTATTGACCATCATTGACAAAACATTTTCTGATTGCATTCCTCGTTATGTAGTTATTGACTTCAGCATTAATTGAGGTATACAGCCAGTACAAAGTAGGATGCGTGTAGAAAATGGTTTACAGTTGTTGAGTAGTAATAACTGAAGTTAATGACTTTAGCAATACTTGGGGTATACAGCCAGTACATAGCAGGATATGTGTCGGAAATGGTTTACAATTGTTGAGTAGTAATAACTTGTTGAGGGAAGAGCTCTCATATTGTCGTGTGGAAGGGCATAAATATTCAGGACCTCTCTGCTGGCTCAGTAGAATATTCTAGCATCCATGCTCCTCTAGAGTGTTGGCTTCCCTCCTCCAATGCCAAACGATCCCGATAGTACTTAATGTCTGTCTCCCCAAATGGTGTACCTCGTAGTGTTGGCTGCACTCATGCACAGCTGGCCATTCCAGGTAGCACTCCATGTCGATGTAGATGATGAGTGGCTCGGAGAACATTTTTGCTGACAAATATGTGTCAGAGCGGCGTTCTAGATGGGATAGAGTGTAGCGGAGATCTCCAGCCATCCTCGAGACTGTGTAATAGGGTAGAGTCGATTGAGAGGAACCTTGTGGCATGAAGGTCGGTGTATGAGTGTCAGTTGATGTTGATTAGGGTGTTTCTGGCACTCCGAGGATAGTAATTTCTTTTAGAATCTTAAATGTAAGGTTTATACTATATAACAAAAACAAAAATTAATTTATTATAGCACAGGCTAAAATATTTTGAAACATTAAACACGTAAATACATAAATAGGAATATAATTTTTGCTTCACAACATCAACAACAAACCCCTCAAAAACAATATTTTGAAAATAATGCCCCAGTGATAGCATCAACAATAAGTCACGAACAATCACCCAAAAATGCAAAATATTAGTTTGACAGCAAAATTATTGAATATTAACATTCGTAATAAAAATTGAGTGACGAACCCAAGAAAACGTGCAAATAACCCTAACATTAATATTCATAAACCACAGAAGCCGTAATACTTGGAGGGTAACTCACTGCAAAAATGCAATGTATGTTGGAAGAAACTTAATAACAAAGGGAAGTACTGCAACAAAAGCCGTAATACATGGAGGATAACTCACTGCAAAAATGCAGTGTATGTTGGAAGAAACTTAAAAACAAAAAACTTCACTGCAAACAGTGAAGACAATGATACCGATCACAATAACATTACGATTCAACTTTTCTCAAAACCTCACATATAGAAGTTTTCCTCCTCAACTGGATCAACTGCCAAATTTGACAAAATATCTGAAATGATTTTATATAATTGGTAGCATAAAATCTTTAACAATAAACCAACTCATACATGTACCAAAGAGAAGAATGGCAAACCCAAATGAAATTTTGATATTGACGCAAAAAATATAAAATGTAGTAGACTAGAATATGCATCAAAGATGAAACGATAACTTTTCCGACAGAGATAAATCAGGTCGTAGTAAGGAGGACAATGGATCTGAGCACAACTCGCGGTGGAAACCAGAGGAAAACGGAAACATTCTGATCCAACGTCGGGTCGTCTTTGTGGCAGCAACATTGTAATTTCCCTTGAAATGACGACAATTATGGTCAGTTAATTGATATCTACTTTACCTTTCTAGGAAGGTTCTCTATCATGAGAGAGTGTATATTATTGAAAAATCCTCTTCGATGACAGTTACAAGATATATTATTGAAAAAAAATACTGACAAAGACCCTGGGCTTTGCTCAGTTCACTGAGTTTTACTCTCTCTCTACAGAGAGATCCTTTATTAAGATAGATCTTATACTATAAATTCGGATGCGAGGACCATTACAAGAAAGTGAATGATTATTTTTTATTATTAATATCATACTAAACGACTTTTGTGTTTTATTTCTTTTTGTATAAAATGAATTGATGGTTTATGATCATAGTTAAGAAAACATAGTAGGGATAGATTTTTCTTTTTATTATTCAATCAGATTATAAAAAATTCTAATTAATTATTTCTTGAGGTGTTGGATGGATCTTATTTATATTAATCACAATTATAAATGCAAATATATTTCTTTTAATAATTATGCAAAACTAACCTAACAATAACTAGAACCAAACATCAGAAGAGATCTTATATAAGTTTGTAATTGCATGTTTGTGCAATTGATGGGCGTACCTTGGAATTCATATGTGCTACAAGTAGAATATATTTTTCACATAAGAATAAATTATTTAATGACTACACATGTGTTGAGTTTTCACTTTGGACATTGAACCTCACCGGACCCAAAATAATATCTGAGTTTGATTCAGAATTTAACCAAGAACTCAAGAGGAAAATACATTATTTCCACATAGTATCAAAGAGTAAAAAGAAGATCCTTCACTAATGCCACCAAATAAAAATAATAATAACTCCAAATCAAGTACAACATCAATAGAACTCCCAATTGTTACAAGTGTTATTTAGTTCTTGATAAAATTGTTTCAACAAAAATTTCTTGTGATGTGATCCCTCTTTATGACTTATGTCATAAAGCTATCATAGCATGTTTGAAAAGCTAATTTATCTCATGTACTAATGTGTCATGGTTTAGATTTATGATCAATGCCTATATTTTTTTGATATAAAAAACTCGTTATCTGTCAAGTAATTGCTAATGTCCCAGCCATCCAAGTATCCTTAGATTTTCAGTTAATTAGTCAACACACAAATACAATCAATGAGGTTTCCTACTTGTAGTGTTTTTATAAAATATAATCTGTTATAGGATAATGAGGACAAATGGAATCATTTCCTATCCCATGTAGGCGAGAGCATCGAGTGGAGAGGACAAGAGGAGGTGAGGCAATTCCATCGGTAAATGGGAATTTCGATGTTAACAGCTAGCCTTTACTTTTTATTGTGCCCAACGGAATGGTTAGATTTTTACATATGCTTTAGAGAAGATATAAGTTTGAGGGTGGGTATATGATCTCCACTCCCTGCGAACCTCTAGAATCGATATGAACTCCAACAAGCAATTAGAGGAACATATCAAAGTGACAATTCGAAACTCATTCCAAATTGTGTTCCTTGACTCTATTTTCCTTCTTGCCAATGTTTGTTCCTTCCTTCCAAATAGATTTATGACATTCAAATATTGTTACCTCTAAGCCTGAAGGAAATTATTTGAGAGAAGAATTATGATTGAACGACATTGGGTTAGTGCATCTAGAAATTAAAAATAACCTTCAAATATTATTATCTCTACGTCTAAAATAATTGTTTGAGTGATGGTTCGTGATTGAAAGACATTGGTTTAGTGCATCTTGTAATTGGAATTCTAATATCAGGATAAGTACCAAAATTTGGTAAAAATTCAATTCAAAACTATTATTATTATTATTATTGTTATTATTATTATTATTACAGTAGGATAAGTGTACACCCTAGGGATGTAAATCGAACAGGATACTATAGAAAAATAGAATACAAAATGCCAACAAAACTAGCCTTATATAAATTAAGTGTGGGAAATAGGATGTATAATTTCGCATCATAAAATTGGCGGCATTGCAATTAATATGTAAACACATTGAATTTAACTTGAAAGTCGTGTTCATTTTTAATTGGTTTGCAAATGCACTATCATCTATGAACGTTTAACCAGTTCTTGTGCCCTTCTTGGTTTATATATTGGTTGTCCTTTTATTTTAACAGCATTTTATACATATAATCCCTTGTTAAGGAGTTTTATAGAAAAAAAGTTTCTCGATACGTGATGATACACATATTACAGTCCTAATTTAGCCGATACAAAGAAATCCACAATTTCATACAGAGATAAGAATAAACACTTAATTTTTGAAAGAAACAACCAATTAAAAATATTTCAATGATTTAAGAATACACATTACAATGTTGAGAAAAATAAGATAACTTATGACAAATAATAAATTCAATAACCATAGTTTCTCATCTTCCGGTATTCCACGTTGCTCCTAAAACTTAATATTAGGTTTCCATATCATTTTTGTAATTCTTTTTTGTGGTTCTCTCTGCTTTGGTTAGTGTTAGTTCAAGAACATTCGTTCCATAATAAAATGAAACATATAAATAGTTCAAAAAATGATGGCAGATTTCTAGAATCAATATTTGATGCAGTACGGAAAATGAAATTAGCAAGCATGAGATTGAATATTGCTCAAACATAACTCTATCAGCAAAGTTGACCAAAGACGTGATGGACCCACGCAGAGTTCAATATATAAATTTTTCCTAGCTCTCTAATCCTGACCAAAAAAAATTCTTAAAACAGAGAATTTAGTTTGGAGGGTGATTCGTGAAATAATATATTATTTTTTCGAAACATAAGTTCGATGAAATGTTTATTAAAGAGTAGAATGGAGAAATAAGATTTTGGTAGTCGATCACAAGAAATTGGGATTAAGGCTGATTTGGTTGGTTTGGTTTAGTTTGATAGAATGTTATTTGCAAAATTATATAAATGTTTTTGGGTTTGCATTAGTTAGTCAGTCTAAGACTACAAACTGGTTTATCAAGAATATGATATAGAAGTCAGTATTGGAAAACATAAAACAATACAACGAAATACCATAACAACAAGATACTTAGATCAATTTTTGTGATTAAAACTACACTACCAAAATCCGTAACGACTAGATAATAGGATTATGATTAAAATTTAGATATATTCATATGTTGTTTAATATGAAAGTTAGTATGTAAGTGGGTAAGTTTTTTTTCCGTCTATTTTGAGCTATTGTATTTTAAAATGACCTGATTAAGCATTTTGTATTAAATGACCGAAATTTGTTTTAATTTTGAAACTTTATATAATATTGTATTACATATCTTCTTTGAAATATAGGTCGACATATCTGAGACAGAGTATGAAGAAATGATAAACCAGACCAAAGAAGAGTATTTAATCAACCTTAGGCGAAAGAGTAGCGGCTTTTCCAAGGTTGCCTCAAAATATCACAGTTTATCCGGGTATATACAATCTCTTT
>JAUHJX010421969.1:0-10875 GCA_031763035.1 Lilium candidum | reverse complement strand
TATATATATATATATATATATATATATATATATATATATATATATATATAAAATAGTATTATTTTGAGCGAGAAAAATAAGTCACTCCACTTGACTCCTTGAATGGATAAGTCTAAATATGAAAATATGAATAAGTAGCTCCAGATTCCCTTCTCAATGGAAAAGTCTAAAAAAAATAATAATATGAATAATTAGCTTCACTTTCCCCATTGAAAGGGTAAGTATAAATTTGAATAAGTTAAATGGATAACTCTAATGTCTAAATATGAATAATATAAATATGTAATTCTAATTATCGCTCTGAATAGATAATTCTAAATATCAATAAGCTAAGTATGTCCACTTGCCCCTCTGAATGGATAAATATAAATATGATAAGAAACTCCATTTTCCTCTCTAAATAGATAAGTCTAAACCTAAATAAGTAGAATAAGTAACTCTGTTTATCTCTAATTAGATTAGTTTAATTCAAAACTTTCACTTATCTAAAGTAAATGAGTGTATATTTCAATAATATCTCTTATCATTTTAAAGATATATAAATATATATTACTATATTTTATATAAATAATCTTTTATTACCCATGAGTAAAATGAATTTTATACTAAAAGGATTATAAAATAGGAAGTAAAGAATAATAACTGTATACCTTTAAGTTAAGTACTTTGTGTTACACTTTGTAGAATATGGACTTTATGATATGTGCCTTGAATAAAAAGGACTTTTTAATATGTTTGTTAGAATGAGAGGTTTTGTTATATCTTAAGAATTCTGAATTTTGATATAGATTTGAGAATAAGGATTTTTGTTATGCCTTAAAGAATGAGGGATTTTATTATGCCCCAAAGAACAAGGATTCTTCTATTGTATTTTTATACTTCTTATACAATGAGTACTTATGTTTTGATTTTAAGAATTAAGACTTCTTATATTCTTTGATAAACCCACAAAAGCTTCTTCTATACCTTAGTAATCATACAAGGACTTTTATTATGCCTCAATATACTCATAAGGACTTCTTTCATACCTCAATAAGGTCATACATACTTCTTCTATACCTTTTCAAAGACTTAATAAACTCATAATATATTTTCATTGGCATGAGAACATTATAAGGAATTATTCTATGTGTTGATAAACTCTTAACGATTTCTTATATACCTTGATAAACTAGAAGGGGCTTCTTCTATACCTTATAGATCTATAACTTATTTTATGCCTAATAAATTAATTAATTCTTCTGTGCTTAAAGAATTTTTTATCTACCTTGACATGTAAAGTTTTAACTACTTTTGCCAAGATTTTGGATAATATATCTAAATACTAATATGCCTAATATGATTGATCTGTTATATTTAAATTGTTAACTACCACTTATAGAATTATTTAGTGGAACCATATATTTAAAATATTAATTATTACCGTCGAATATTATTATTGATCCTATTATCCCCATCTTTTAGTTTTCTAATAAAATATACTCTTTTTCTTTACTATGAAATTATTTCTTGCAATTAGGTTAACTTTTGAGCATTCCCTATCTGAATATTAATGATCCTGAATAATCATTGTCTACTATTTATATAATTCCTTATGGAGTAAAAGTGACAACTACTATGACTTAAAAACTTATTATTTCTCAATATAAATGTTGGAAGTTATAATTTAGAAATCATAATATATATGATACTTCTGAATTCCTTTAATGCAATACTTTTGAATTTATGAAATGGAATACTTAGAGAAAAAAGGTAACCCTAATGTAATTCAAGTTATTTATTTTATGTCATTATAAAATATATGAGGAACACTAGTTCCAATATAACTTTGAAATACATTGGTAAAGTTTTATACTTATTAGAAAAATAACATAGGAAACTATTATGAACTAGAAAGAAAGCATTAATTTCTCTCAAAAAATTATTATATAAATAATAATTATAAAATTTTCTTTTGTTAATTTTCTATTAACAATTTAACTTTGTCGATATAAATCATAGAGACACTAGAAGCAAAAGTTCCAATATAGTTTTAATGACATAAGTACATCTACCTAAATTAAATTATTGGTACCTTCTGTTTAATAATTATATATATATATATATATATATAGAAAGTTCGATTTGAGTGTTCAACTTTTCTGTTGTATTTTATAAGGATACTAGAACTAGTAAGTCCCATGTAATATATACTGACATAAAACTAGCTTCCTAAATTAAAGTTGAGGTACCTTCCTTTATAATTTTTCCTATGTTATTTTTCTATTAAGTGTTCATCTTTTTTTATGTATTTCATAGGGATATAGTAACAAGTAGTTATCATATAATTTATAATATCATAAAACTATATACTTGAATTCAAATAGGGGTACCATCCATTATAAGTACTTCTAAATAAGTAAACTACATACATATTAATAATTAAACTTAAATTACATACTTCATAGAATTGAAACTAAACACTTCAAAATAAAGTAATTGATTGATGATTGTAATCTTTATTTTTTCAAATATGGAGCATCATAACAAACTAAAACATAAGGTAGACTCATTCCACAGAGATAAAAATATTAGAAAAATCATATTCCTAAAAGTATAAATAAATTATGTATATATATATATATATATATATTATTCATATTTCCTAGGGTATTTCATTATTTATCTTTATATAATCATAATATTTTATTTTTGATAATTTATTTCTTTTATTTTTACAATTTCCTTATCTTATTTTCTCTTATATTTTTTCTTTCTTTCCTCTTTTCAGTTCTTTCAGTTCTTTTTTTAATAATATTTTTCTTTATTTTTCCCTCTCTTTTTCATAATATTAATATTACTAAATTCTAGTACTCAAATAATAAGAAAAATACTCCTATATTCCTTACTCAAGTATTAGTCTAAATAATTATAACTCGATGACCTAAATGCTAGCATGGATTTTGCTTTTCAGTCCAAAATGGAGACTGGATGAAAATTTAGAAAATAGAACACAAAGAGGGGTAGATTAGTAAATAGATGGTTCCTAAGGTTATGAACAATAACTTATCCTAAAATTTTCTCTAATAATACTTCCACCATCACCCTTAAAAAAATGAAAGCTAAGAATGGTATATAACTAAATTTATTTGAATGAGTGGTTATACATTCATTTCTTACCATCTAATTCCTAAAACTTTGAGTAAATATATTTACAGCCATCTTGATATGAAGTTTGGGAAAAAACCTATAAATAATAAAACCAATCTTTAACTTTTTTCTTGTATAGTCCAAGTCAAATAACATCTCAAATTTTGAGTTTGATATCACTTGTATTACTAAAATATCTTTAGAATTTCTCTTGAGTCATATCAAATATGGAAAAAATAAGTATTTTTTAAAATATATATTAGGTATTAATATATATATATATATATATATATATACTTATAAAACTTATATTATATCTCTTTGCCTCTATAAAAGTAGTAAAGTGAAGATATTATTTAAAATTTTAAAATATTTCATTCTAACTCCTCAATATAATACTATAAATATATCATCATCGATATAAGTAAGGCATGATAAAATATAGGGAATTAAAATATTAGATTAGAGTAATAAGTTATATAAGAAAAAATATCTATGTTTTAGTACCACCAAAAATTAAGTTTTCTATAGTATGAAGTTGCATATTTTTCTGCACCATTATAATCTCTAAATAAAATGGTCAATAACCAATATTTTAGATTGTAGGACTAAAAAAAATAAAACCACCCCTAGTATTCATGATATTTGGATATTTGAAATATACAAGTAGACACCAATAATTCTTAGAGATTAAAACAAAAATTAATATTTATTCTGACTCAACTAGATTGTAGAATAAAATAATATGTTTTATAAATAATTTGGTCTATGACATAGCAGTATTATATTTTATATCTTTGACCAGATATAATATTAAGGTACTAATTTAATAAATAATATGAAACATGTATACCTCCTTATCCTTTGGATATAGATCATCTTTATTTTATAGAATCACCATGAATCATTCACCATTAAATTTAAAAGATCTTCAATCCTTAACATAAATATTAGACAAATAATTTGGAAATATATATAATAATTTATAGGGAAGTTCTTATCTAGATTTCATCTTTATTGGGAACAACACCAATCTTGAGTAATATAACCAAGCTTTATGTCAAACCTTAAATATTTTCCATGAAATATGTGTATCAGGAAGTACTTTCATTTTTTATTTATGTAAACTAGAATTATCACTGGCCTTATATCTCATTTTATTTAATTATAATATTATTATAATATTCATATTTTTATATAAAAAATTATTCTTTTAAAAGTCTAAAGATATTGAAAATAGGATCCTTCAGATATAATAAAAAAGGATAAGAAGATGGCTAATTTAATTATGAAATTTAATATAATAATCACTATGATAAAAGAGATGACTTCATTTAATGCTTATGAAATATATGTTAATCAAGTAATGATTTTTGGGTATGCTTAAGAAGCAAAGTGACTACAAAATAGAAATTGGATTTACCTTAAATCTAATATTATCAAACATGGAAAGAAAATGATTGATCATATCTCTTAATTTCATAACTCAAAGTAGAAGAGTAGGAATACCACTTAGAGTGATGTGTTATTGAAATTTTTATTTTTATTTTTTTACTCTATTATCTATAATATATGTAATCAATTTAAAATTAATGAGAGATATTTTTTCTTCACTTTTTCATGGAATTTATGAAAAATATCTCACTTATATTTTATAATTATTTATATGATCCAAAGGTAACAAGTTTATGACTCCTTTGATTATTATTTCATAGGTCATACTTATTTTTAACATAGAATATCACAACTATTTTCATTGTTTGTCAAAGTTTATAATTTTAAGTATTTCTCGGAATAATTTCCAAAGATACATACTCAATTAACTTTATTTTCATAAGTATCTTCTTTATTTACCTAAGATGATGAGTTCAAGTCTCATTCAGGAATAATTTCTCAAAATATCCCCTATTAACTTAAAAAATTATTAAGAATCTCAAAAATATTTTTATAACATAAATTTCACACTAGTTTTATTTCCTTTCAAGTTTTAACCAAAGAAGACATATTCATCAGTGTTAGATCTCAACTAAACCACACACATGCTAAAATATTTATCCAAGTATCACATCATACATCTCATTCAAAATTCTAACAAAATAATTCTAGGTTTCAATACTTGACAAAAATTTGAAGTTCTTATGACCGATACTCAATCTAAGAAAACCTTATATAACAAATAACACAATACTAGGTATTTATATATCTGAATTACATCCATTAATACGATAAATTTTTCTTTTGTTATAAATTAAATATAGTTACCATCTCTTTGATACACAATGTTGTTCACTTTAATATATTTATTGTCCTTCATTTAGACCTACCTTGCTTCAGTGTTATCCATCAATCAAGAACCATCAATGATGATATGTAATATCAATATAAACCAATAAACTTCATCATCATATAAATTAAAGGTCATCAATATATATTAATCAGTTTATGGTTCAGTCAATAGGTCTACATTGATCATTCATGTCTCTTTCTTAGTTAATCCTAAAGCCATTCTATCTAAGCCATCAATCATGGTGTCCCAACTTTGGTGATGGTATATAATTTAGTTTTATTAAACTTTAACTATCTTACTCTGACCTTATAATGGTATTTAACCATTTACTCATTATGGGACATAATACTTATGCTAATATATCTTGCTATCAATTAAAAATCACTTAATATTATGAATGTTTGTAAATTGAGCTTTTTGATGACACTTATCCCAGCCAAGATTCTTTAGGTGGAAAAATTATTCTTATTAAGGAATATAAATTATTATGATTACAAAATATTAACTCCTTTAGGAGTGATAATAACCACCCCATACACAAGTCGTAGTCTCCTAAAACCTATTACTTTATCCTTCATATTTTATTTTTCATCACAAGTTTCTTTTTTATTAATGACCAACAAAAGACTAACTTAATTGGGTAAAAATATTCTTATTATTTAGACATGTCCTTAGTATGTATTTTTCCCATTAGATTATATAATACTTCATAGTATCAGAAAAGCTGTATAATATACATCAACCTCATCTGTAGTTATCTAGTTATTCCCGTGTATGCTTCTACTGAAGAAAGTTATAAATGCCTCACAGTAGCATTCAAAAGTTAATTATTTCTTGGCATTAAAAATAGTAATTAAATAATATTTATTCAAGAAAATATAGTTTATGTTGACTCAACATAAATCATCTTTCTTTGAAACTAACATTGCTCTCATAAACCACTAAGTGTACTTGAATTCCATAATAAACACATACACAATAGTATATCTATTTCAACATAAAATATATTATCATTTTAATCATATATAGGGAAAATCCTCCTCTTTACCCTAGTCTTATGAGGAAAATTATTCAACTTCTAATTGATCACATTCATATTGATGTGGGAAATATTTGATACTGATCATATAAAGGAATAACAGTTAGAAGATATAAACTCACTCATCTTCCCCTTACCTAACTGAAGGAAAATAATATTTGATAAAGTTCATTTAGTCTAGGTAATTGAGGTCAATATTGATTATCATAATTTCCACAATAGTATGAATGGTTACCTATTTAAAGCATTATTCGAATGCCTTCTTCTATAATAGAAAAATATATATAAAAGTTTGATATAATTTTCTAATTTTTCATATTTAATAATAAGTTCCATTATTTCTCAAAACATTTAATTTCATAAATAACCATCTATTGATTTCAAGTCTCATAACACTGAACATACACATGTAATATCAATTTTAAATTAATTAATTTAGTTATAAATAACCTTAAAATAATGTTTATAAATGATTATTCAATTATGTTTAAAATATATACACATAACATAACAAACTAAAATAAATCAAGTATTTTTAAAATAATTTTCTCTTAGACATATGGATTAGGTTTTGCAATATATTTTCTCTTCTCCTTATTTAACACCATAGTAATAATAACCTTAAGTTTATCTCCCATCTAGAGTTTGAAAATAAAATTTGGTATGTGATGGTTTTGATAATATTTTTATACACCTCATGCTAGATGTCCTTCAATATGATAAACTTAACCATTTGATGATTTTTTGAATTTATCACCTTTATATCTACCAACCATGTTTATCCAAGAATTATATTACATGGGTCACTACCAGTACAACAAAATTATTCTTCAACTCCATATAATGTAATTATATGCACATCTTTAGAGTACCCTTCATTATGATCTTGATTTCATCAAATCTATAAAGAGATACCTGTGAAGGGATGTTATCTTCCTCTATAAAGATATAGCGTAAAACATCATCATATACATGATATCCTTGACCGAATTAGTATAAATCATCTCTTGGTTTGATATTATATACTTTCGAACTCTATTTTTAAACATGTCTTAACAAAAATAAAAAATATCTCAACTAACACATATTTTAATAATGTTGGCACATTCAATTATATAAAAATGGGTGGTTGTCCATTACTATTAGTGTTATGTCTGTGGCTATCTTTTGAGAACCAAATTTGACCCAAAAAATCTCCCACAGAAACTTCTTATCGACATAGATCAATATAACCAATCTAGTACCCAACAAAAAAATATTATATTTTCTTATAAACTCTATATTTGGCTCATTTATAGCCAAAGAAATATACTTATTTAATAGCTTTATAAATTAACCCTAGTTATACAGCTCATACATATTATTATTTAACTATTGGTACTAATTTATTTTATACATATTCTCATCATAATACTCTTTAGTAGTTAAGGATCCTTTGCTTTATTTGTTGTAACAATAATAGAGAGGGAGGTTTATACTATAGCTTATTCTTGAGTTTGACAAGTATTTTATGGTAGGTATCCTTGAATGACACATTATCTCTATTATGTCATTATTTTCCTTGATTGACCTTAGATTTATTTTTAAAACTTCACTCTTCCAAACTATTTCTTCTTTTTCCCTCAATTTCTAATATAATCTTTTGTCTCAGCCAATCATTTGATCATGGCACTAACCATATTTTTAGTAGTATGAGAACTTTAGACTAGGACAATAATAGAGAAAAGATCTCTCCATCCTTTAGAGAATTATGAGGATATTGATTTATAATTATTGATTACCCGACATTGAAAATTTATTTGATACACTTGTCTAGTAACTGTAACTAGTGGAATCATACAAATGTTACTAATATATTTTTAGTTTTTTTTTATTTGTACCTTATTTTATGTGAATTTTACATTATTTAGATTTTATATTTGGATTTGGTTTTTACCCACACTAATGAGGTGTGAGAGTAGGCTATATCTTGTATTTCATATACCAATATTTATAATTACCAAATGGTAGATATTTGATTAATTAACTCATATTTACCATAAATCTTTGTGTATATTTATATATGTAAAGCCTTATTCAATAAAAAAATTTGAAACCATTCTTTATATATGAAGCTCGACATATATTCCCAACTTATATACTCATTATCACTAGCTACTCATGATATTTGCTTTCCTGACCGACACTCAATAAAATGATTAAGATAATGACGATGACAATAATATGATGTTATCGACTATAAGATGATTATACTGATTAGATGATGATAACACATTAATGAGACTATTATGATAAAGATGATACCTAAACATTAACTAATGATCTATATTTATAAATTAAAATGATAATTATAGATTTGAATCATCATTTGTACTCTATTTGGAGTATTGTATTATTTTGAGTTAGTGTGACTCTTTATATTATAATAGTAGATATGTAACTATGCCTTAGGGTTTAAGATTTGTATTAATACATGTACATAAGCTCAAATACCAAGAAATCAATAATCAATGATCACCCTTGATAGAACTCTCAAGAATAAACATAATTCCCTTATTGAGTACTTTGTAAAAAAAATAAAGCACCTAATCATTTTTGTGATTCTGAATTAACAATATTTCTTTATTTGAATTTTCTGAATGATTATGAGAAAAATTGAACATATAAAGATTTAACATTATATTTCACATCTTAATTCGCTTCCTATGAGAAATTCTCAATTCTTGACTTATCCCACTAACTAAGCATTCTTTTTATCAAGTTATCTTTCCCAATAAGAATACTCTACATAACATTAATGATATATTAGAATATATGAATAAAACCATCTTGGAGCATATAAGAAGCATGTAGCTTGACTCATGCCTTTTAAAATAATTATGGGTAGAAGTGGTAAACAATAAGTTTACGTTATTAATTATGGAACTTATATTAAATAAGATAAAATATTATCTAAAGAAGCATGGATAAGTAAGGAAGTTTCAATTACAAACCTATGGGTAATTGGCTAAACGGGACATGCTATATTGAATCTTGTAATCAGGTTAAAGTTTGATCCTAAATCCAAAAAATATAGTTTTCCAAGACTATGGAGTTGATGATTTCAGCTATCAGTACTGTAATCACGAGTTATATATAAGAGGGAATATATCATGTTTAATGAAGATGTTATTTAAAAGGACTTAAATAAATAAGTTGATAGTTAGAAACATGATTTTGTGGTGCTTGAGCCTTATGAGGGTAATATGTTGTAGTCATTACATAAAGATATACCACAATATAATTCGTCATTGACTTATATTATATATTTTATAAATTTAAATGCTATTGATTTGGTTGTATAATATGTAGTATAGACATAGCAACAATAAACACCATCAATAACTCAAAGAATATATGAATGACTACCTAAAAAGAAAGGCTAACCCAACTATATTAAACTACTTTATTATTTACTACTTATAAGTGAATTTATTGCAAAAAGCAACAAGTAGGTGAAGATAATATAATCTATATTAAGTGTGAAGTTATTATGAATTTAGAGATAAAGTCAATTTTAAGAAATCAAACTTGAGATCCAGTTAGATTTATTGCAAAGAAGAAAATACTCCAAAATAGTTGGGTATAACTTATGAAGGAGAAAGATGGCGGTATGCATTATAAGACTAGGTTAAGTTGAACAACTTCTACCAAAGAGGTGGTATTGATTTAATTGAGTTCTTTTCACTAGTTATGAAGTTTAATAAGATTATAGTTATACTTAATATTATGGTTATTAAGGATCTACACATAGAGTAGATGGAAATAAAGATTATTTATTTATGATAATATGGAATAAGATATTTATATATACTAGTAAGAAGGTTTTATGGAATCAAACAAAGAAAACCCTAAATTTTTTGGCTAAAATATTTTTTATATAAGTCAAAACAAACATTGAGGTAGTAGTACAAGTGGTTTGTCAAATTTATACAGAGTAGTTACTTTCAGTATTACCATACTAATTATTGTTACAATATTAAGAGGTATAAATATTCTAATATTATATTGATCTTGTATGTTGATGACATACTTATAACAGACTCAAATTTGTAGAAGTACAAAGACCTAAAGAGGAGAATATTGAATGAGTTGACATGAAGGATTTGGTTGTTGTAAATTACATTCTAGGATTTCAATAACTAAATATAAATATAAATATGTGTTGAGAGTTTTACATATAGAGTATGTGAAAAAGGAACTCAATAACTTCAATATGGATGGTACTAAGCCTGTTATTAATTTAAATGTTGGTGATCCTAGTTATTAGTTTGTCAATCACCTCAAATAGATACAAATAAAGAGTTGATGTCTATTAAACTATGTATATCATACATAATGAGTTTGATGTATATATTGATTTGTACCATGATAAAATTAA
>JAUHJX010420858.1:0-10906 GCA_031763035.1 Lilium candidum | reverse complement strand
AAGAATAAGGAAAAATTTACTAATATGAATATCTTTTTAAATTTTTTTTTAAAATATTATGGTTATATTTCTATTCTAGAGTTGTAATATACACTCAAGGATTATAATTCAATAATAACCCATTGTGTTATTTCTTTACCTAATTTTATTATTTAAAATTTGTAGTTTATATTACAAAAATGAATTAATATAATTTTTTTAAAAATTCTATCTTTTTATAAATATGAGAAGTTGTAAATGTAATTGTTGGAATGGAATTTATTATTTCCTTCATGGTAAGAGACTGACAAAATTGAATTAAATGAAAAAAACTCATGTACTACACAATACTAGTGTTAGATTTAAATTGTTGGCATGTGATTATTTTTTTATATAACATAAATGATTTTAGTATTAGGGATCCATTCATTTCTTATTCCTTTAGTTAATATTCTTAAAGGATTAAATTGTAATTTTTGTTAAGGGTTAGCCATTTATTCACTTTTTAATTTCTTTATACATTATTTGGAAGGATATTAAGTGAATCTTTTAGTAACACATTTTGGAGAAATGTGATTAGAATCATAAGTTTATTGTCTATAAAGTTTTGAGCATTTTATATCCTCATTCTTTTGTAGACCCAAGTTAGTTCCTAAGTGACAGTATAGGAAGAAGTTAACATTTTATTTAGGAGAATAGGATCTTATTTGGAGTCACATAATTTATGAGGATGAACTTTTTAAATAGATTATAGAGTGATATAACTTTACATATCATTAATATTTCATAAGAGTACATATAATTGGATATATATAGTACTTAAGATCTAGACTCTTGGTCATTTACATCTGCTTTTCTTAACTAGAATGTTCTTATTGATTTAATTAATATAAAAGTAATTTTCCAGAATTATTGACCTGATTATATGTTAAATATTTTCAAATAATGATCCATTTATAAGGAATTTGTATAAGGTTATCAAATGAATTTGTGGAAGGCATTAGTGTACTATAATTGATCTTCATTGAGTAGATTCTTCTGTGATTCCATTAAAAGATCATCCACAAAATTTATAGAGGAATCAATCATTTTTTAGGAGAGTAGATATCAAGAACTTGAAAATTAATTTAGTATAATTCTAAGTGGTAGGGACTAGATATCCTTTTATAAAACTTATTCTTGATTCATATTGAAATAAATTTTTGTGTTGTGTTCCGGAACAAATCCTAAGTAACAGGTTAACAATATAAAAATATATATGATATTATAATATCCAATACTTTCTATATTTTATTATATTTAGATAAATATGGGAATCCATGTTCCTAATCGTTTATTAGTGGTATAAAGAATCAAATATATACTAGATTATGACAGGGATTTTTCGCTAATAACTTGTATAAGAGCCCAGTTTCAGAATAAAATTTCATAAATAGTACTAGAGATAGTAAGTTTAAGGTCTATAAAGTATTATTTATCTTATGGATTAATAATAAATTTTGAAGTACTTTTCATATTTATTAGGACAAGAAATTTGCTACATATAACTTTAGACTATTCCTAGTTGGACACAAATTATTATTTAAATTTCTCTTATAAGATTAGAATTTTTTATATTGTAAAAAATTATATGCTATTTGCTTGCCTTATTATTGTAACATATATGTTGATAAATATAATTCTCTAGTTTTTATCAAGAATGTTAATCTTATATTTGGGAACATATAAATATTCAAGTTTGGATTGATATTATACATTAAAAAAGTTTGATTGACAGCCAAAGAATATAATATTTTTATGATTGAGAAGTTCGATGACCAAGATTTTAGTTATTGGATTATATAATTAGAGTACATATTTATATTATAGATCTTCATTTCATTCATGGTAGTAACATGTATAATTTTTGCATGATGATAATTAGGGAGTCCTTGAATGAAAATATTTATATCTGATCAATTTCTCACTATATTATAAGAAGATATTTATATTCATGATGAAGATTTTTAAATTATTATTAATAAAATAACATAAAAAAATTAGGGTGATAAATATTATTAATATAAAGAGAAATTTTATAAAGCAATGTTATGAATCTGTCCTTTTGAAAATGAGTTATCTAGAATAATATAACTTATAGATTGTCATGGTGTTCCTTGAAGGATGGAAAAAGGGAAAATATTGATAAAAACCAAAGAATTATATAATTAAACTAACATCATATCAGAATTATAAATGTTATAATTATGTAAATATTAGGTACTATACTAAGGTAGTTTTTCCCTAAAGATAGAACACATTATTTATAGAAAAATGAGTTTGGATACTAATGTTGGTGATGATATAGGTAAATATAACAAAATTCCATAATATGTTATGAAGTGTTATGAATAATAGAATGTGGTGAATGATATTTATATCGGGATAGTGTAGATAATAAAAATTGGGAAAAAAATTATGTTGTCATTCTATAAATAATTTAATGTCGAAGATAAAAATCACATATCTTATATAATTTTAATTACTTTAGTTCTAAAATATTTAGAGATTTTATAAGAAATTTTTGGTTGTTGAGGATAAAAAGAAAGGATTATAAAGAAAATATAAATAATTTGGATGCCATATGATCATATTATAGATTTACATTCTATCACAATAAAGAATTTTTTATATATATTATGAACTGAATAATTTATTTTATACCTAGGGATAGTCTTGAAAGTTTTTTAATCTTGTTGAAGTTAACTTTGAGGCAATTTCACATTATGGTAATACTTAGTGTAATATTTTTATTAATGGAAATGTGGTACAAAATATATTTATTAGTATTTGCATGAGTAAAGTATATATTATTCTATATAATTTAAAATAAGTAGGTCAGTAGGTGGAATTCATGTTGAATACCAACATAATAGTAGATTCATTGAAATTGATTAAGGGAAAACATATTATCATGTATGGCTTGAATGAATTTTATCTATATATTTAATAATGTTATAATGATTTTATGGTATAGGTATTAACAAATATGAGAAATTATAAGTTTAAATGTTTGTTAGGATATATGCGTAATAAAAACATATTAGTGTTTACTTGAAAAGAGTAAGCTTTAGTGTTTGTCGTCAATCAACAAAGAATTTTACAACGATTGTATTCTCAAGGAATAGTATACAAATTTTTTTATTAGTAAATAACCTTTATAATAATAATATTTAGATATAGTAAATAAGAGTATTAGTGGAACTCTCATGTTCCTACTCTTTATTCATTGTTATATATTATTATCTACATGGAGAATATAAACTTCTATGTAATGGGTAATTTTTCTAGAAAAATATTTTCTCTTTTTTATTTCCATTGAGTAGAGAGTTATTAAAAAGGAAATATAGTACAAAGATAGGATATTTTTGTTCTTTGATTAATAACCATTCTATATTATAGTATAACTCTTTTCTTTGGTAATAGGTATATGAGGGTTAGAATGTTCTCTTTATTCTGCAAAAGAAGATAATATTTATAGTACAAATAATTTATTAAAATAACTATTGAGATTAAAGAAGAAGATTGTAAACTGGGTTTCAAGATGATTTTTATGTATATGAAATAGAAATATAAAATTCTTGGCAAACCCAACAACTTTTACTACTCATGATATTTGAATTCCAAAGGTAGATTAGGAAGTTAAAGTTATTTCTCTTATGAATTTTATGATATTTAATTAATATATATATATATATATATACAAAATTTTAAGTTGATTCCAAGAATTTTCCCATATAAAACATGTGTAACTTCATTTGATATGTGAATAGAATATTCAATTACATAATCTATTATCACAAAGAAACATACTGTTACATATTTCATTATATATTATTTATTGAAATATGTTCTATGGATATTGTTATCGACACATTCTGTAGGAATAATTTGTGTATATAGAATTTATGATCCAACATTATTAACTTTTACATAAGTACAGTAAAAGAGTAAATACTTATATCCATATTGTTATTTTACTTCCTAATTAATATATATTAGTGGGGGTATTTTGAATTATATTAAAACCAAAATATCACATATTGATCTCATTTGATATTTGGAGTGGACATAGAAAGAGAAATTAAATATTCATTTATGTCAATTATAAGGTTGGTTATTTATAGATATTATATTGGGGAATTAATTTTGAGATGAAAGACACTACTATTGATAATAGATAAGGGAGTGACATAAGCTTCTTCTTAGGAGGGGTTACAAAAGGATGGAAGTAAAATATATACCTGAGGTACTAAGAAATACTATTTATTAAGTTATGCTTGATGAGAAGATATATAGAGTTATATTTCCCATAAATTAATCTTAGTAAATTTATATATATGTTTTGACCAAATTTGCTACTACAATAAATCATGTAAAACTAATATATTTATGTAAGAAATATATATATGGTTTAAGTTATTTATCTTCATCATCTGATGGTTTCATTGGATAAATTAAATTATAAGAATTCTATAACAAGTGATATAGTGATCCGACAAAATATTTCTTCTAATAATGAAGGTAATTTACTTTATATAACACAAATAGTCATGGAGTTTTATGATGGTATTCAATTTAATGAATCAACAATAACAAATTTAATTTTTTGATGGTTGAACATTGTTAAATAATTAGGGATAAATTGGAGTTGTTATAGGCTGTGTATAAATCAATAATACTCTAGAAATTCCATATATAGGATATCACAATTCTTAGTAGAGAATAACCACATAATATTAGGTTGTTTGTTACTCTGATAGCATGTGTAGAAATGTAGTTGGTAGATATGTTCATGGCCAAATTCATAATGTATTTATGTACAATATTTTTTGTGTTGATATTTTTCATTATTATACTGTGGGAATACTTAGAGATTTATAATTATGTAATGTACTAAAAGATGTAGATTGGTTTTGAGTTGCCATAGTTTAATATGAGATGTATATATTATTTACTATTCTTTTACTAATATTATGGATGTTTAGTAGGGAGTAGAGAAGATTCATTATATACTTTACTATTTCAAATATTATTTTTTGAGTTACACCCTAGGTAAGAATACTTATCTAATAATAAAGAACAATGAAAATGAAATATATCTGCTACCCTCTAAACAACTTATAAAGATATCGAGAATTTTACATAGTTTGAGAAATGTTCATTAAATCACTATCTAACAATAAATATGAAATTATTTTATAAAACAAGTTATTGTTTTTTAAGCTTAGAGTAATTGTTGACCATTACTAAATAGCGATATGATGAATGTTAGAGAATATTAAATTAATCAATCTCAAAGACAATGACTATTATTTGTAGATTTCTGTTTAATGTCTCTATTATTTCATGGTAGGAAAAATGATCAACAAGTTCCCCTCACATCCATAGGGAATAGAGGAAATATTTATTACATAACTAGGATTATGAAAAATATTTGAGTCATGAAGGGAGTACTTTTAACTTAGAATAAGAAATTATAGATACATTTTGTTATGAGTAATCAATATTATGTTATTCAAAATATTTTCCAAGTTAGAGATTATTGATATGCTCCTGATTTTTAGTATTTTAGAGAAATATATTGTGATGTACCTATATGTGTATTAAACTATCACTATAATGTGTACACATCAAGAGGAAGTTGATGGGCATAAGTTAACATGACTATAATTCCTATCCTGGGTACTTAAATAAATACAAAATGATGTTTGGCAAAAAGATATTTTTGGATGTACATGTACAATGAAATATTTAATATAGACATATATATTTTATTTGATTTTGAAGAGATACATGGGGTTATTCTTTGCCAATAGATACATGGGTATTAGTTAGATTTCCAAAGTTTATAATTTTTTTCCTCTCTCAAATTAATATAGATCAAACTTTTGAGGGAACCCATATGGATTACAACATATTTAAGGACATAACAATTTATTGTTGGTAGATATTGAGTAAGGTAATTGAATGAATCTATTTAAGAAATATGTTGAAGTTGTTATGAGGGAAAATTTAACTTTTATATTTAGATTCTTATAAATAAATTTTTATGAATTTTCTATAAGTCTTCCAAATTTATAAATGGGAGATCAGATTAAGAACTGATCAATGAATTAATTAGGAATATTAGTTATAGAGATTGGATTTCCTATTGTAATAATTATTCTTGATTCAATTTAAAATGGATTCCCAATTGTCAGTCAAAGTTTATCCTGAAGAAGTATTGAACCACATAAGATTATCATGTAATTATTATATTGTGCTGGTACTTCTCTATTTTTTAATATTTATATATTTGTGACTTTCCATGTTTTTCAATAGTTTTAGTTTGTTGATGGACATGGATCAGAAATAGATTATATCGACAGATTTCCACTAACAATTGGTATAAGAAGTTATTTAAGTAATATAATTTCACCATTGATGAATCCTTCTCATTTATCAATGTGGAATTCTTCATTTAGTGATCCATTTGAGTATGTTGATTTAATATCTACTAGATTAATGTTCCACACATATTGTGACATAATGGAAAGAGTCTTCATCTCCTATTTTATCATTTGGTATTTCTTGGAATCATTGGAAACAATCTTTCCCTTTCATCAATAAAAATTTACATTAATTGTACACTTGAAAATATTTAAGCATGTGGCAACTATGTATCTCTAGAAGTTGAAAAATATTGTTAACTCAGATGTCAAGTTCTTTTTTATTGGACTTATATCATTCTCCATTTCATGCTTACAATTCTATTCCAAAAATTATCTTCTTTTGTGATTTGTTTCTCATCAATGATTAAATATAAAGTTGGAAAACTCTATATAACAACCAGAATGTCATAAATTTCAATTATGCTCTCTATTTTCATTGGAGGTGAAATTAAATTTGAAGGATAGCTTCGAATTTAGAGAAGTTGGATATGGTGGTAAACTAAATTTGTAAAATATTTAATTTCTTCTTAAACATAAATATATTTTGCCATCACAACTTCCATATTAAAAATCCAGTGCCACTACTTTGTTATATATTACTTGAAAAATTATATTCTTCGTTAAAAGAATTTATGACTTATATTCCATCTAGTGTCAATTTTGGAAAAAAAGATACCTTTATCTAACTTGCTATATGTTTTCATTCATCTATAATTTGGGATAAGAGAGTGAGATTTTCAACAAAATATTCTTAGATGATCTACACTTTGTTTCTGAATTTTTTTTATATTTTTAGTTATGTCTGTCATAATAATTATTCGAAATTGAATAGTTCAGTAAATAAGTAGTACTTATCATTAGTTTACCCGATATGAGATTATGGATTTATTTCAACATGAAATACTCTGGTCCAACTCTATAATCATTAAATTATTTCTTTCTTTTATATCATCCTACTGAGTAATGTATCACGTTTATTACATATGGTGAATACCATATAACAACATACTAGTCCCATAATCTTTGCTGATGATTTTTACTGCTTCAATTCTGTTCTGGCTACCTTATATTTAATTTTATATTTCGTACTTTCTCTAAACATATGTAGGTA
Source organism: Lilium candidum (assembly GCA_031763035.1). Taxonomy (NCBI): domain Eukaryota; kingdom Viridiplantae; phylum Streptophyta; class Magnoliopsida; order Liliales; family Liliaceae; genus Lilium; species Lilium candidum. The sequence goes on along the minus strand of JAUHJX010420858.1, from coordinate 3,343 downwards.
ATTATATTACGGTTTTGATCAGTCTATGGAGGAGGATCTCTCAAACATCTAGAACTCTGAGTTTAATTCTGAGTAATGCCAACTTATTTGTCTTCCACTTTGACTCGTAGCTTTGAATATTCCATTGTTTTCCAATTCCACCATATTGACATATATTGGATCTTTTTCCCAGTCGGTGGCTATGCAAGAACAACTTATGCAAACATTGTGGACAAAGTCTCTAATCCGATAGGCATCATTAGCTCTAATAAAGTGGAACGTTATTTTCTCTCTTAATAAGTCGATGGTTATTTAAAAAATCCACAATAACTCTTGCCTGAGATAACAAATACCCATTTGCTCAAAGCTCTTCTCTAAAAGGAAGGACTTTATTTCAAAGCTGTCATTACTTCTGCAACTGCAGAGTAATGTGCAATGTAGACGAATGCCCTCCCGATACACCAATTTTGGATAACTATGCTTTTAACAATTTTGCCAAAAAATTTGCTTTATCATATAGTACCAACACTCATTTCTAAGCCCCAGAGTTGTACGACTTGTGGATGTCTAGCCTTTTCTAACACGACAATTGATCACGTAGCTGTTTGACAAGGAGGCTCTCATTTTTTCCCAAAAACTATCTGCTTCAGGACAAGCACTTCAATTTGACTCGATATGCCCATCTTGCTCGAATAATTGAAGGAACATTTCTGTTTGATAACTTTGCGGATAGATCGGCCGATATTCATCAACTGTCATGAGGTTTGTGGTCGTTAACTCTTTATAGAGGTCCGTGTCATCAAAACATTTTTGTCTACCGGCCATAATGAAAGTTGAGGAGTGGCAGTTCAGATAGTAGAGCAACGGAAGATAAATACGTATGAGTGGCGATGTGAAGAAAATAATCTTCTTTGCATGCATTTCATCAGTGAGATGACTATTGGCTTCGGCTCCAGAACATAACCCCTTCTATGTTGTCTTGCGCTGGCATTGCATATGTGAAGTACATAGATGTGTCATCCATTCTTTGACGCATCGTCATCCATCTCGTTTGAGGTTCAGCGTGTAAAGGCTGAATGTTTCCTCATGATGGAGGAAACCTATATTTTGTATAATTTCTTCATATATATTCTTCTGCAACGAAAAACTATAGATCTACAAAATGATCAATGATCATTTTAAATATCAAAATTATTTTATTGAGTATACAAAAAAAAAAAAAAAACAGGTTTTACCGACAAAGGCTTCGAAATATTTCAAACATTCATGAAAATAGGATTCTCTTTGGAAATGTATAAGCATACCTTGGTGTTGCTATTTTCAATAACAGTTAAAGACAAATGATTCCCTTCCTTGGATGTTCATTCCACCACTATCGAAGCCTACAAGTTTTTGGTTACCAAGGATCGTCAAGTCAGGAATAAAAATCTTTAATTCATCTAGACTCCAAAACACTGTTTTGAACAGCCCCTACATTTGATTTGAATGGTCGAACGTTTAGACCTACCTATCCATGTGAAACCTAAATCTTGATTTTGGTCAATATGGGGAGCAAACCAAGAATAACCCATTCGAAGAAATATTGGTTGCAATAAAAATGAGAATCATTTTGACTTTTGTTTGCCCGCGCTTAGTTTTTTAAGTGTAGCCTAAAACTCTTGCCGATACCTCAGAATATCTTCAAGCATTTGTCTTGACAAAAAGCAGTTTATTAAAACAGAAATACCTGGAAACCAAATACAACAATTTTACCAAATATATCTTCAAACGATTTGTGTGACTTATTTTTATTAGTTATTTTTCATTGAGAAAAGAGATCCTTTACCCGCAATTATTGTGATAATATGCAGTGGAACAATTGATATTCCTCAATGGAAAGCACCATGCTCTGCAATAGAACCGTATGGCACAGAAATTTCGTTTATGCTTGTCTTTTTTCTATATTAATGTTTTATTATTTAGTTGCTTCACATCGTTCTTTTGTATTTTGTAAATCATAAACAGCATAAATGGGACATCAGGATTTACACTGTAAAGCATCTCTCTCTCTCTCTGCGCAAAGATGGCCGAGCTTCAAATGATTATGTAGTTGGTGCTTTTACTTATGATCAGCTTGGTCACAATTCTCCAGAAAATTGAAGGGACCAAAGTATACTGGTGGCACAGAAGATGTCCCGATCCAGAGCACCAGTGGATCGTCTCTGATGAGAATTGTAAGTGCAAGAACTTCAACCACAAAGTAAATGGTATCAGGATCGAATATGATGGCCAGAAGCCAGCCATATTCCACACTCGGAGGGGCTGTCGTGATCCCACACCAGTTGTCAACGAATCCATCGTCCCAACTACCTGTGGCAGGCGCAACTGGAAATCAGTGATGATTGGAAACTGCGGAAACAAAAGAATTTGAACAAATCTTGAGCTACTCAGTTTGGTTTTCTCCATACTGCATTATAATAAAAGACCTTAAGAAAAATTGATTAATGTATTCCCACAATAAATATTTGAAATAAAAATAATATGATTTTTGTTGTCGTATATGTATTCTCTTTGGAGGTTACCAAAATTCCGAATCGATATGTATAATTTGTCATCGTCAGAATTATTGTTATATTGTTAGAAACTATTGGTGATCATATTTGTTGAATGTTACGACAGAGATGAACTTACCATGTTTGAATTTAAAACATTTAATTAATATTATTTCCATTTAGTGCTGACAATTGTTCCAACAATAAAAAGGTTTTGATAATCAATTGGTTAGATCTGCAATGTAACTGTGAATATCTTCTATTTTAACTCTCCAATTAAATGCAAATTCAGTGTGAAACTAGAGGTTAATTGAATTACGCATGTTGTTGCACCACTCTTATCCGTCAGTATTTCTATTGATAATCAGGGACTTCTCATGTGACCTGGTATTGACGGACGACAGAAAATACTACTTTGGTTGCTACTACAAGATGCAAAATTTCCCAACCAGGGATGGGATCAATCCAATTCATGTGGTGTCAGCTGTAAGATCAGGTTAAGACCATTGTTGCATTCACTGAGAACAGTATATAAAGATCGGAGAACATATTCCTCTAAAGTATATAGATAATAGTAACAAAATTGGGTATTCTAAATAAACATCAGAGTGAAATAAACATAATACATTATGTTGGTGATTACAATTAAATGAACATGTCACCATCTTAACTAAAATTGAGACAATATTTTACAAAAATGCCATAACAACGTCAGCTTCGAACCTCCCACAAGCAAGATAAGAATATGTAATTCAAAACATAATGGACATCAGTTCATGTCGACCACACCAAGTGAATAATTTCACTAGTACATGTAGTTTAGACTTACAATT
>JAUHJX010419747.1:0-10932 GCA_031763035.1 Lilium candidum | reverse complement strand
TATCTCATGCGCGACGCGCTCCTCCCGCCACACCCGAGACCCTCCAAGATGTCCAAGCCTGTTCAATGGTTTTAGGGCGCCCCCGGACCCCTAGAGACGATCTGAAGAAAGACCAAAGACCTTCCGTGATCGGACAATAGATAAAAGAAAGATGTTTCATAATGTTGGGTGATACCTCAGGCTTATCTCTCTTATACATTTTTATGCCTAATGCATAATTATGGTTAATTATGTAAATCTGATCTCCGTATCCATTGTGTGTAAGGCAAATAACAATTCTGATTTACATTTTTTTTTTTCCTCGTTACACTGTTGAAAGTTCAGTTGTTTGAAATATAAATTTAGTGTATCTAAATGTGTCCACATTTTATGTTCAACATTATCTAAAAGGTTTGAGCGTTAATAAGATTATTGGACTCCATTGTTAACATGATTTTTTCTTTGCACTGTGGTAATTCTGACTAAAGGCTCTCTTCCGTGCGCTTCTTTTAAGACAAATGTCCGAACCCACGATTTTGAGTAGAGCTACGTGTCTATTCCTATAAATATTAGCTAATTCATTTTTGGATAAGAAACCCTAGTTGCTACTTTACTTACTCCTCCCTAAGAATTAGGCTGTTGTTAGTTACCCATTGTTGGGCGATCCATCGTGATAAGAATCCCTTCGATCATGAGTTCTAATCATAACTTCTAGACAAACATCAGATAAATTGACTAAGTTCTAATTATGCACTAAGTAGTGAATGACTTTAATGCCAGTAAGATAGTTCGGACTTAAAGACTAATTTCTCATAGACAAACAAGAAAAAATAATATCTTAGAGTCTAATTCAGTAAGTTTACATTATTAACTCATAACTTTTTGACTGATCATCTTTCATAAATTTTCTTACTATAAGATAATCTCTATACCTGCTAGCATCAGCTATGTGGAACTTAATACTGAATTTATAACTATTTACAAACAAAACTTCTAATAAAATATAACTTATATTATCTTACTAAAAATAATCCAAACTTCTAAATACTAATAGAATCCTTTCTATTATACAATTTAAGATGACAAGTAAAAAATATATGACTGTCTGCTTACTGAACTGAGATAAGAATATTTAACATAATGAACTAGTTGAACTACTTCAAACTAACTAATCAAACATCACTGATTCAAAAAATAATTAGAAAACATTCAGATTGGCATTTAAACTATAATAAGAATTAACAAATTCATTCAACTAGAAGTTTATTAATTAAAATAAGCAAAGTAATTATCTCATCATTCATTATAGAAGATAGTTAAACTCTTAACTCCAATACTTAGAATTCATTCAAACTAATACAATCCTCTAACATAGACTAATAATTGAAAACATCTTTTAATATAGAATATATAAGGCTAAAGAAATTCCCAATTTTAGACTTTAGCAAACTCAAACCAATAGTCTCAATCTACCCTTGGTTCAGAGTTTAACAATCACAAGAATACAAAGAGAAAGAATAGCTTCTTCAATTATAAATATTTATCTTCATCTATCATAGGATTTCCCTCTAATTCAGAAAATAAATAAATTTGAGAATCTTCAACTAAAATTAGAATGAAAAACCAATATACCTTCTTCATCAGTCTGTATGCCTATTTATAGTCCTAACTCTTTATTTTCCTTCTCTAGAAGCTGCTAGATTCCTCTCTTGCTTCATGTCACCATCAAACTAAATATTATTATCAAACTAAAGATAAATATAGGGGAAAGATGGAGTTATCACCTTCAGATACAAGATATTTAATCACTAATCCTTAATCTGTAGATTCTTCAATCTTTGTCAACTCTCTAAGAACCAATGGATCCTTCTGGATGCTTATCATATGGTTTTCATCTTTAATTTACCTGCACATAAAAAAACTAGTTAGATTATATAACTTAACTTATAGAGAGAGATTAAGGAAGAGATAAAGGTATAAAGGATCTCCTTTAGTGGATTCTGGAAAAGGATAAAAGCTTCTGAGGTTGATGTCGTCATCATTGAGGTTTGGCTAGAACCCTAAAACTTAATAGATAATTTTGAGCTTCTTCCAAAATATGGAAGAAGGGAAAAAATTGGAAAATTATAATTGAGGATGAGGGGAGTCAATTTATGGTATTTTGGGCCTAATTGGATGAGGTAAGGTGGATAATCGATGGTTGTCGATGATCACCTCCGGCGGGAAGTCAGGCTGAGAGGGAGGAGAGAAATTCTTTCTCTCTCCTCATATAGGGTTATATAACATCAGGGTAATTTGGTATTCTCAATTTTTGGCTTTAATCTAGTCTACAGGATGAAGGTTATAAGGGTCATTTAATATTTCTAATGGTTGGATCTAATGAAGAGGACTAGTTGAATCTGAAACTTACATCAAGTTTTATCAGACGACAGGGAGTGGATAACAAGATTGAAATATTGTATTAGGTATTATTTGATTTGATCTTTGCCATCTAATAACATTTTGATCCAACAGATATAAATTGAGATAATAGGAAGTAATGGATTGTATTAGTTATATTGAATCTCGAACGTCTAATGTTGATTCAATGGATAAGGAAAAAGTCAGGTGAGATATGAGGTATTAGGTTTGGTTTGGAACTATTTGCTTTGAATCCGTTTGAGTATTTTAAATCCAAAGTCCAATAAGGGTGGGGATATAAAGGGGATTATATGATTTGATTTATTTTGAAAATTATTAAATTGGAAAAAATATGAAAAATGATCTATATGAGAAAATATGATGAAATAAAATTCTTAAAAAATATGAAAAATTATGAAATAGTAATATGATGAAATTTTTTAAATATATTTTATGAAATTGATAGTTGATGATAATGATTAAATATTTTATTAAAGATGATAAATTTTTTTTATTTATTTATCAAAAATAATATTTTGTCAAAAATGAAATATATGATGACTATTTCTCAAGTATTTATATGGTGTTTTTAGAAATGATTAAAAGATGAATAATATTGATATAAATGATATTCTAATAATATTTTAAGTGAAAAGGGGTTCTAATAGATGTGAAAAATTGATATAAATATGTCTATAATATACCCATATCATTTGACACTACTCAACCATGAAAATGTGTAGATTTGTTAAACCACCCCAATATCAGTTGATGAAGCAAACCTGGACCCATGTTTGTAGGGTCCTTGAGGGGAGGTACCCGTGTACAGTACAAATATGATAGTTTGACTGAGGTGTGCACAGTTTGTATTGGGGGATTTTGGGCTGGCCTACTGAGGCCCTAACAACCCATCACCCAGGAGAGCAAGGGATAAGGTTCTGATAGCAGAAATTGGGTACTAATTATATGGTCATTCCCCATGTACAAGGATATAGAACCTACCACTCAATATTGAATACCTAGGTAGAGGTTGAGGCCTACTAAGGCTAGCATCTCCGCCCACAAGATTACAAACAAAGAGTAGAAGCTTCGTAGCCTTGACCGGAGAAGGTGACATAAGATTCCTTAGCCTGTATTGGGAGGATGGATATAAATTGCATGGACCTGAGTCAGAGTAAAAATCAATATAATCAAGAGTTTGAACTAATTCCATATGATATATGTTAGATCACGATCTAAGTCTAAGAGGGGAAAACATTACCCATCCAAGGCCTGGAGCTGTAAAACATAAAAAAAGCATGACCTCGGCCTAGGTCGGGGTGATAGGAGATGGAAGGGATGATCACAGCCTGGACCAGGGTCTCAGGAAGATTTGAACTTCTATGACCCCTAACCTGGAATGGGGTCTCAGGTAATGGCTCCACCCGGACTGGACTGGGGTGTCAACTGGTCACGAGCATAGGACCCTGACCTGGACTGGGGTCTTGGGTTAAGGTTCCACCCCGGCCTAGATTTGGGTGTTGACTATTTATATATAGGACCCCAGCCTGGACCAGGGTCTCGTATCAGCACCGCCCCGACCTAGGCTGGGGTGTCAGGTTGTACGTATATAGGACCCCAACCTGGAATGGGATCTTGATATTTGGCTCCATTTCGACCTAGATCAAGGTAGCAAGATTCTTAGGAGATTTAGAGCTGGTTTCTTGGTGATTAAATTATGATAGGATATCGATGTTTGGCCAATTTCTCCATAATTCTCTACTAAGTATTCTATTTGTCTAAGTGATCATACACAGAGTTATACTCAGAGGATTTGGTAAGAATTCTGAGGGAGACCTCTGACATGGTCATAATATGGTCCCAATACAGTCCCAATATAGACCATGATTTCTCAATGGGTATGTCAATGTTCCATGACGATGTTCCACATTATACAGAGGTAGATTCTAGTTAGGTGATTATGATGAATATTATGGTACACAAAAGGGACTAGCAGATCTTGGTGCATGTGTAATAATCAGAAAAGCTACTAGAAACACATACCAACTATAGATTAACTATAAAACTAATTACTGATTACTATCACTTCAAAGTTGTTACCCCGACTATGGGGTTATTATAGAAAATAGTTGCTAGTTCCCCTTAATTTTGGGGCTAGGGTTACAGAAGATGTATACCTGAGATCCTGTGGCCACACTGTCAAATAATTCTATAATAATATTCATTATACATACTAGGAAAGTAGTAGCCGGTTCCCCTTGACCTCAGGGTTGGGATTGTAGAAGACACATACCTGGGACCATATAATTGTGCCTCTATTAGCATACCCACAACTACTCCACCATATAATTTAATATGTATATATATATTATACTGAAAAGAAGAGGATATTAAAGACACTTATCTAAATATTGTTAGAAGAAAAACTGGGAAAGATCTCGACCTTCACCGCTCAATCAACCTCCCACTGAGGTTGAGATCGTAGGGCTTATATGAGAGCTTTGAGGTAGCCTGCTCATTTGTTACCTACCTATATTCTGATGCCATAGTCTAGAACTAAAGACCAGATCACTCTTACTGAAGCTCTCTCTCTCTCTCTCTCTCTCACTCTCTCTCCCTGGAACTGAAAACCGGTCCCTCTCCCATCTCTCTCCTCCTTTTTTTATATTTTCCCATATATTTCCATGAGTTCTGGATTAGTGCCATGCTAAGACTTATTCTATCCCAGTTTGTTAGAGAAGAGTTTCAGGTTTATCCATGTGGGATCCTGGATCGGGCCGTGAGAGAGATAAGGGGAATTTGGGTTGTTTAAATCATATTTTGTTGTTTGAGATTAATTTAAATTCTGCTAACCCAACTCAAATTTATCTGATACCGTGAGTGAGTTGGGTTAGGTAGGGTTAATCTAGTTGGGTTTGGATTAGTCTGTATTTAATATACCAAACTCATGTAGTCAAAGGGGATGATCCCGACCAAGGGTATTGCGGCTAGTTCGAACTTGGTTGCTAGTCCATGTTCTGAACCTGACTCTCCCATTGAAAAGGCTTAAACCTATGGATTAGACCAAGTCTAATTTCAAGTTTAAATAGTTTAATGAGACTATCTTAAGAGCAATTATCGATCCAACTCCTTTACCCAAGATCCCTGTTTAGATGGTCAAAGTTTGACTTGACTAATTGACTGTATTTATTATATTTGTACTAAGTAATCAATGGGGCTAGGCCTAAAATATTGGCTAGATGAGTCATCTTGGATTGATTATATTGAGTCAGAGAAATAGGATGACCTTATTTACATGTACCCAATTGAGTCTGGGACTAAGTGGTAGATTTTTGGTCCCCGATAAATGAGGTATCTTCATTGACCCCTAATATACTTCAGGAGAGGCACAGATGCTCTCAGAGCAGATTAATCTGATGAGTGGTATCAAGGACTACTAACGGCTGGCATAAATTTAGGTTTGTGATTTTACCTGAATTTTACCCTCTCTTACAAATAAGAGGAGTTGTTGATTTATTCATGGGTCATAAATACAGGCTCATGTCTATATTAGGTCCTCCCATATGGATGAGAGGAGACATCTAGTCTCGCCCTTTCATGTTGATGAAAGGGGATGCTGACTGGTTTATCGGTGTAAATACAGACTCACAATCTGACTTATATCTCTCTCAAGCGGATAAGAGGTAATATCTGGTCTTGCCCTTATATACAGATAAAAGGGGTCATTAATTAGTTCATTGGTGTGAATGCAAACTCATACTCTGAATTTTAGATCTCTTGTACGAATGAGAGGTAGTACCTGGTCTCACCCTTTCATGTAGATAAAAGGGGTTATTGACCAGTCGGTGAGCCATGAATACAAGCTCGTGCTCAGAATTTGATTCTCTCATACATATAAGAGATGACATTTGATTTTCTTATTTGGTTAAAAATACAAATTTATTTTTTGAATTAATCATTATGTAGACCTAATTATGCCGAGAGAGACCTCGATCCCTTGCATGAGTAAGGGGGTTCGATTTCTAACTTTTCTTAAATATTGGTCCTGATTATGCCAATGATGGATTTATTCTCTAGTACAGATGAGGGAGGTGACGGCTAATTTTCCTAACTTAGCATGAGTGAGGGTCTGATTGCTTCACGGTCAATCTCGTTCCTTCGTATAGATGGAAAAGGCAATCCTTGAGCCTTAATTAGAAGGTGGGATACTTTTCAAATTAATAGGATTACATATCTACTATTCACTAACTGAATTGATTGTGAGCTGATTAGATTATGTACCTGTTATAGAGTTAAACCCGATGAGAGCCATAAGAGAAGTCTCTTCATTATTCTCAAGATCTCGGTATTTAAACCATCAACTATTTGATCCTTGTATTTCTATCCCCTTGATTCTTAGAGGGTCTGATTGGGTTGGCTATCCCAATGAGAAAAGAACCTAGAGGTTAGGTTTACCTATTTCCCAAAATTCTAAATTTTTAAAACTACAGTTGTGGGGTTTCCTAACCTATCTTCTTAGTCTCCTAAATAGCTGAGCTGACCTACTGGACTTGGTTTTGAGGTTTAATAAGGGGAATTTGAATGATCTATGTTAAAATTACCAGAATGGACCATACCTGCTATTTTATAAACTGAACCTATTTAGGTTCATCTCTTCAAATCAGTCTCTCTTTCTCCTTCCTGCTCTTGTACCTCAGGCTAGAGTATCAACCCCCACCCTGGTCTAATGCCACTATTAGGGAAGAAAGGGAAGGAGTACGCACTGGACTTCTACTCTTGAGTCCTCGGTCAGGTTTGGGACACATATCCTAACCCTTGGGTTCTGCTGCCACTACTGTTTCTACTAGAGGTACTGCTGTTGGAGGTGATCATGTTGACTATTCTCCCTGGACCTAGCTCTCATGGCTGTCCCATACTCATAGGTAAGAAATTGTGCTTTTATTATCTACCAATTTTGATTTAATTAAAATATAGTAATATTATCCAAACTTCTAGATTATTGGTCCTATTTTGATCAAAATGCAGTGATGTTGTTTAGATTTTACATATTCGTTTAAATTTCATAAAATTTTCTTAGCGTAAATCTAATGATATGATTTGATGTTCTTACTTACAAGTTGTGTCCCATATACAATAGTATGTGCCATATTTTTCGAAGAGATTCTCAATCCGGATGCCTACCGAGTTTGAGGTTCTATCAAAGGTGGGCAAAACCCTAAATTTGTAGCTACTGTATACCACTTCTTCTTCTTAAAATGGGTCCTACTAATTCCCATAGTAGTAGCTGACTACCTCACTCAGTTGTGTTTGGTACTGTGTTAGCTACAATTGAATACTTACAAGCAACTCTTCACGGCCCTTGAGATATATCGACAGTATTATGTTGATTTGACCCCTTAGGATATACGGGCATTATTCTAGCCCCTAAATATATAGATACCTCAGATAGTCACTCTATGAAACCGCTCTTCCCCATCATTAGTTACTAATCTGCCAGATTCTGAGAAAGGCTGGTTCACAAAGCCCGTGGTCGTCACTGGTGACATGTGGAATATCACGGGCAACACAATACCTCCCCCTTCTACAATAGAAAATATTTTGATTATTCATGGTAGAAAACTAGAGGATTTATCTGCTGACTATCACTATACCCTGGATCTTCTACTCGAGTGTACTGAGGCAGATAGGCATTGGGATCACTTCATTTCCTATCTACCTTCTAAGGAGAACAAAGCTGCGTGGGAATATCTTACAGTCTACTTTTTACTGGCGGGGGGTAAATATAAGTATTATGACCCCATAGTCCTGGGCAACATCACTTTGCCCCCTGCTTTACTTCTATCTCAAGTTCTATCATGACCCCTTTTATTAGGGTGAGCTCCTCCGTTACTACACCTGCTTTTCCTATATGTGCTTTGACTAAAAAGCATGCTTATGGCCATACAACTTATCTTTGAAGGTCGAAGAGGCTTACCACTATCACCTAAGAGTTAAAAATTATTCCTCTTTTGACCATCATAACTATCGATACCCCTTAATCCGGAACCAAGGGGCCTACTAGTATACTTCTTGTTTGGTATTTATGTTCATTTATTCCTGCTCTTATTATTTGGTCATTTGAACTATGATATCACTTTCTATATTGGTCTTGTGACCCCCAATATAGTTCTAGATGAGGTGATCTTGGAGCAGCTATTTCATCAGGATCTGCCCACTTCATCCTTTGAGCATACCCAGTTTTCTTCCTCTAGTTCCGAGATGAGTGAAGGGGCACACACTTAGGACAACCCTTACCATGAATGTACTTTGATCTTTATTACTATTTCTGAATATTGATGTCTATTACTGAAGTTATTTTTGGAATTATATATATATATATATATATCTGATCTGATTAATTTGGTTCTAAGTAGGTGGCACTGCCTCTTCTTTTGATTCTGATTCAGATTCTGACCCTGGTGATGACAAGAGGGAGGATGCAGCTCTGAAGGTCCCTCGGCCCATCATATAGGAGGTTTTGCCAACTCTAATTATTGTCCCCGAGTTAAGTACTTACATTTATACCTTATTATAGTTGGGTTATGTTGATTCTCAAGCTGAACTGTATTTTTGTTTACTCTTTGTAGTTGACATTGTCCCTCATGCCCCCAAGTCCCCTGTGGTTGATGCTTCACGAGTCCTGAGCGATGAGGACCAAGATATGTTAATTGAGTCCGGTAAGAATAATTCTATCTAGTTCTTTGGTGTTGATGCACTTTTAGCTATAGTCTGGTTCTAATACGGTTTTCTTACTATATACAGTCAATTCGATCCTCTAGGTGGTACCCCAACTGTCCCAGGAATTTCCCCTACCCGAGAGAGACTAGTTCTTTATGGCCAGATAATCCTATTTTACCCATGGTGAACACTATTATGCCCTTTGTTCACTATAAGGGAAAAGCCCCCACTTCTGAGTCACAGTCACATATAGCCAATAACAGCCCTTGTCGAGAGATGGTGGCTACGAGGATCCCGATGGCATACATGTCATGTTGGAATCGATGATATTGCCCTCTTTATTTGAGGATCTAGAGCCCGGCCCTTATCGTAGTCCATACCATCTGCTGGGTGTTGGACTATATGAGATTTTTGGGGTAAGTTATTTGTACTTACTCCACTGTTATTATAGAAATTTTAGATTTTGATGTTTTTCTTATTTTCTTATAAGGAATCCTATTGGTGGCCAAGGATAGGAGGCAAGGGGTACTGGCTGGCGATCCTGGTACTAGTTCTTTTGTTCTCACCATAGCCTCTCAGCTCTAGAGGGCCCTTCATTGAGCTGACTTAGTCAAAGCTGAGGTTGAGTCACAGAGAAAGTAGGCTAAGAAGATGGCTTTCGAGGCTGTTATGCTGAGAGGACAGACTGAGTGGGCAGTAGCCGAGTTTGAGACATCGAGGGCTCAATTCATGTAGGTTGAGCCAGAGAGTACAATACTAAGGTCATAGGTTGAACAAATGATAACTGATCAGGAGAAACTAAGGGGATGGCCCGTGCGGGATATGGCTCATGCTGAGGCCTTGAGGCAAAGAGTTTGAGTTTTAGAGGCCAGTTTGGCCATTATATGCTCTGAGTTATAGAGGGAGGGAGGCTCTGATCTAGACTCTACTTTTATGTATTTGGAGAGAGACTTTACCTCTTATTGACTCTGCTCTAAGGCTGCATAAGCCAAGTTGGATACAGAGAACACCCGATCAAAGGTATGACTAAAGGAGGCAACTAATCCCTTGAAGGCCAAGAACACTGAACTGAGTAGGACTGTTGAGGCCAGAGATGCTGGGCTAAGGAGGATCACTGAGATTAGGGATATCGAGCTAATAAAGGTAACCAAGGTTAGGGACACTGATATGAGGAAGGTTATAGATGCCTTGAAGGATTCATAACTACAGCTGAGGAGGGCGACTGATGCATAGGCTATTTATGAGGCCAAGAATGCTAAGTTGTAAAGTAATATAGAGCATAATCATGAGATTATTCAGGATAAGAGTAAGAGGTTGGCCACCCTTCAAGCCATAAAGGCTATCCTCCAGCTCTGGCTGTAAGGGGCAAATTGTTACATAGCATAGGAGAGTAAGGTCAGAAGGGCCACTGAGGAACATGCACGGAGGATTTTTGACCTCCCAATTCGGTGTGATGTGTTATCCACCAAGAATGCATCCCTGGGGGCATATTTAGGAAAGTACAGGGATTGGATAATAAATGTGTTAGCTAAAGCTGAACGGAGATACCTCTCGGATCCTCTTACTGATCTGCCGAGTCCGCGGGACTTGTTACTGGAGCACTGACACATAGATGAGATGATTCTTCATAGTAATTTATCTGATTCAAGGAACTTAGTTCTCTAGATTATTAATGAAGAGTTGGATAAGGTTTTGAAGAAGTTCTATAATTGTCAGTCCTAACACATCCTCGATGCTCGTATGCAGGCCTATGAGAAAGGTCATAATGAGTTCCCTTACCTCCCTTATCCTTCAGATCTTCCTATTATCATCCTTGATTAGCAGATTCTCAAAAAA
>JAUHJX010417527.1:0-11001 GCA_031763035.1 Lilium candidum | reverse complement strand
ATATATATATATATATATATAATATTGAAAGTCAACAATTAAATAAAAAAATTGGGTATCAACGATAGTGTATCACTAACGAACCTAAAAATGAAAGAATTTGATAACTCTAAAAATATATATATATATATATATATAATAATAATAATAATAACATTTTAATGGGAACCAGAGTGTTCTCCCTTCATTTTAATATTCAGTTCATAAGCCGTCCCATAATCTGATTCTTGATCCTCCATGCAATGGCAAAGCTCCGGAGTCAATAGTGAGAAATACCCTGACATTAAAAAAAACAACAGATCAACAACAAAGATCCTCACACGATGGCAGTCAGATTTTGTAGGTTCTCGGCCATTATCTCCGGGAATATGCTGTTGATCTCCTTCAGGATTCGAGATTTTGTTGGCCTCTCAACCATATTCTTTTCCTTACTCTGGAGTAGAATACCTCAGTCCAGTATACAACACATAACATCTGGAGTAGAATTCCTCTGTTCACTCTACAACTAAGGGATATCTTCTTTACATGGAATATTGTTTAGACCTATCAAGATGGTTTATTCTCATATAGAAAGTACAACTTAATCTCATGGAATCTGATAAAAAAATATCCTTTCATAACCATGCTTCCTCTTAGTATATCAAGATAAACAAATATTGACATTTTATGTTTCAATAATTAAGTTGTTGTGTCCACCACATTTCCATAATTTTTTTTAACAGCCTGAAATTCATCCTTATGCTCTCCGATTGCTTCAAGATGGTATGAATTGTTCGTCATGTGATGATACTCTTCGGGGTTCAATTAGAAACTACTTCTAAACACCATATCCTCGAATTTTCATAAATGAATTTAATATTCATATTGCATTAGTTACCACCAATCTTATACCTAAGTCATCTCAACATACAATCAACCTCACTCTCATAATTTCCTACAACTTCTTGAGAAATTCAAATGGCTCGGACATTTTTTTTTCAAGAAATACACCCACCTAGTGCGTGATATATCAACAACGAATATAGAAAAGTACATTGTGCTACCAAGAGAAGGTATATGAGTCATTCACTATATTCTAATATGTACTTTCTCTAGTTATTAAATATTCAA
Source organism: Lilium candidum (assembly GCA_031763035.1). Taxonomy (NCBI): domain Eukaryota; kingdom Viridiplantae; phylum Streptophyta; class Magnoliopsida; order Liliales; family Liliaceae; genus Lilium; species Lilium candidum. The sequence goes on along the minus strand of JAUHJX010417527.1, from coordinate 9,891 downwards.
TGATTGTCCATCTATATTGATGTGAAATTTGTGGCACCCGAAGATGCAATCTTTGCATGACTCCATCTTGGTACATTTTAACCTCTGTAATTTCCACTTGGAACATTTCTTGTATCCCCTTATCAGTCATGTCTCCAAGCTGATAGTCCATTTATCATAGCTCACATATTTTGATGCATCTTCCTCAAACCACTGTAAACATATACATTAAATAGTGTGCCTTCATTGTTTACATGTGCTACCATAACTATTAATTAACTTAACATCAATTAATCTGTGGTGAAGTTGGATATCAACCCAGACACCACTAATTGACTGATCGAGATGAGGTTATAGTTCTCACTATATACATATCTCCAAATAGTCAACCTCAAAATTATTTAAATCTATACCTTCCTTGTTGATTAATCTACAACATGCGATATTTAAAAGTTACAAGCCAACAAAGTTCCCAAGAACATAGTTAAAAACTCTAAAGTATCATTTGTTATGTGGAATAATATAACTATCTCCGTAATCTATAACTCTGGGTTGTTATTGAGAGAGGGTAAAAATCTAACATATCATAACTCAACCTTTGAATAATCAAACCACTTCTTGGATTCCTTGGCATCATTTTTTCCTTACGACCAATGATTCTTAATAATTACCCATACTATCTATAATTTATGTATCAAACTTTACTAATATAATATCATCTTGATTTGCCTTGGTACATTTTAAGCATTGATTCATAAAATTTTTCTACATTATCTAGTGTACTCTACCTTTTGCCTTTTACTTTATGTCTTGGACATAGCCATCTCCCACAAAATTTACCAACATTCATTTATAATACTTCACAATAGAGTATCTAACATTTATGCCCTATTCATTACTTTATTTGAGTTATATCTTTCAGACTAATCCAACTAAAATACCTCCTTAGACATAGAATACACATCAACAAATATAATTTCAAGTAACTATAACAAACCTTTCTATGATGTCTCCCCCAATAATATTAATACCAATATTGATTGAGGGAATGATAAATAAATTTGATTGTATTTTTTTATCTTGAACTTTAAATCATCTTCGTGAATGTATTTAAGATTTCTCTTACCAAGAACCAAAAAATTTTCCATCACATATAATATATGCTCATATCCTCCAAAATATATATTCTCGATCCTCAAATTTCTTAATATCAAAACTATGTCTTCCCCTATCAAATCTCCAACTAGAATGTTATACAATGAAACTCGACCACTCATTGTATGTTCCTTCAAAAACTTTCCTTGTTCCTACTCCATGACAAATATATCGCTTGCAATAGCCAAAATAGTTGAACTTTATTATCTTTTGTATAATTGTCTTCAGATTCAGTAGATAATCATTATGGCTTGAATCATTTTTAATGAAATTAGATAAAATATTATGCCAATATTGAAACAATCAATTTTCGTATTCCATGGATAAGATTAAATGGTTATTAACCAAAATTACTAATATGATGTACTTATATTATTTGTAATAGAAATTTGTTAAAATTATTGGAGTTATTTATGTTGTGCTAGTATCTAGAATCATTCTATCAAAATTATGAAGAGATATATAAATAGAGTGACCTAAAATATATTGGGGACAAAGGAACAAAAGAAAAGACATAGAGGATTTTAATTTTTTGAAGATTGGAGATGTTAGAAAAGTTAATTCTATCAACATACCTTTCTCCTTTTCTTGGAGAATTATAGAAATTAGAAATATGATATTATTTTTTTGAATTATGTCAAAAAACTTTCATGTAACCAATATAGACCAAGAATGTACCTTGAAATATTCCAATAAAACAAACTAAGGGAATGTTCAGTGAATCTTTGAAACATATAATTATCCCAAGGTGAAAGTCAACTCATCTTATTTTGAGAAAATTTCATCAGATAACCTCAAAGTAGAAAGTTTGTGCCCAGAACGAAGATTAAAATAGAAACAAATTACACAAAGCTATAGTCTTTGTTCTAAGTGAAAAATATTCATGATATATCACCTAAACAAATAAAGATCGATCACCAATTAAAACTCGGGTAATGCTCTGAGAATCACCCAACAACTTGTGATAACTCCTCTACATTGAATATTGTCCTTCTATAATAGTAACTATTAGTATCTTCTAAATGTATTGTGAACTAAATAAAATGGTAGGAGGCATATATACTCAGAATAAAATAATATTTTATAGTTAAACCCTTTATGGTCTACATCAAAGACTTCAACCAATATATATACTAAAATATGATGGAGTCTAATGAGTATATCCTTGATTTTTATATGCATACTAAACTCACCCATCTAATAAGTCAATTAGTAATAAGAATATCATTAACCAATTTTCTATGTGAGGATAAATTTCTCTTCTGTCTTAAAATTAGATCTCTCCAAAAAATATTATAATTGAGGGTCCTGGTCTATTATATATTAGTAGACCAACATAACTAAACCTAATAGGTACAAACATAAGACACCATAAACTAAATTAATCTCACTATATAGGTAACTCCTCTTAATCTATAGTCACTATCATTATTTAGCCAAATCACTATATTAATGTATGATTACAACTACAATCAGCATGGTCATATAATCTAGTTAATTTCTCTTTCATATATATGTTGATATTGAACAAAATTTGTATGACGACACCATCTAGTGACCTGCTCTTCCAACTTCTTCTTAACTAATTTAGAAGTTTTCCCACTAGATGGTTAATATATCCTTAAGTAATCAGATATACATATTCCTTTTTTACTAATGACCCTAAATATTAATCTATTTGAGGTTGGGACAAAAGAGTTCATGAACTCAGTAAAGTGGTAGCTACTAGGAAATTGACTGCCAAAACTAGGTCTGACTGCACAACATATATTGGCTACTCCATAATAAGTAAATACTAAAAATGAATGAGCTTGGTTGGTCAAACATTGGGTCTAATTTGAATTAGTGATATAACAATGATTGGGTATGCCAATTTTTTTAGAACTTATTTACACCGCTTAGTCTATTTTTGAGTTATTAGTTTGTTATTTATATTTAGAATTTTGATAAAGATTATCTCAAATATCCTACCATAATGTTAGTCTGGATTAAATCCTAATAATGATGAATATGGATCATCAATTAATTATTTGAGCAATCATCCTCAAATATCCAAGAAACTAATGATACCTCCTCTAGACTGAATTATCTCCAACCTTAGTAAAAATAACCTTATCCATCTTCCTATGACCAACTCTTTTGAGGTACATCTCAATCATCACCAACAATTTCTCTAATATATGGCAAGCTAATCCATGTGTACTTTGTAACTCTATCAGCTTATCTTGTAAATCAATGCTATTATCAAAGACATTATCTAACTCTATGAAAATCTAGTTTGATTCTAGTACCTCAGTATTATGTATCTTATGTGTTGTACCATGAACATCATTATTATGTGTAACACTTCTCATCTATAACTCTTAAATATTTCCTACTTACCCTTTCAAAATAAAGGGATCAAACTAGTCATAGTTCATCATCATAAAAGAGAGACATGGAACATTCTCTACAAACTAACGATCTCCAGCTTGGAGATCAATACAACATATAGTTCTCCTATCTCATCTTAATAATCTTGATTAATGATCATTGAACACAATGATATTCATAAAGATATCATTTTTCTAATTGGTTATTTTTCCCAAATAATAACTCTAAGGAATGAGTTTTATAACTAATATCATCATACGCTAGGTACTTGGCTTTTCAAAGAAATCCAAATAGTTTGTAGAAGATATCTTATTTCTTTTTATCCTATATTGAGTATAGATATATACAAATTATGTATTCCTCGTATTAGTAAACATATAAGCATGATATATCATACAACTCGGCTCCAATCTTAATTCTTAAGGGTATACCATTAGAACCAACACTATAATTTATATCACTCCTTCAACCTCTATAATATAAACTACTACTACTAGTATACCGTATATACATAACCCTCTAAATATATCATTACAATAAACATGAGAATCTCAATACTAGTCAGCTATTATATAACTCTACCATGGTCTCCGACTATATCCTCAACTATAACAAAATATTATCAAATCATTAAACATCTAAATATTACCTCAAGATCTATAAATGCACTAACTAATAACTGACAAAAAAGGTAAATTTTCATATGGAAATATGCTAAATATTATATGACCCTTGATATGGAGTTACTCGATTAAATCTAATATGTACTAAACTCATAATAATTATAATAAGCCTTTGATTATGTCCCTAGTAATCCCTTTACCTTGGATGAAATTAGTTTCCCCTTGATACACTATCGAGCTCTTCTTAAAGTACCTTCAACTAGGTTCTTCAAAATATAGTATATTCGATACAATGATTAATATAATATATGAAGATAAATATAATATTTTATCACTTAAATCACTTTGTGTTATAGTAGTTATAAATATGGTATTTTTGAAAGTAAATTTTTATAATATAATCATAATACCTCTATGACTGATGGATCATGGCAAACATAAATTTCCCAAATTATAGATAATTTTCTCATAAAAAATGAAATATCACATCTTTTTTAGTGCATGTATACCTCAAACTATAGCACATCTTGATGGAATTTTTTTACATATCCCTCTTTGCATCATTAAGATCCTCCTTGATAATAGTACTTAGCATGATAAATTTAACATTTTATTCCAATATTAGAGACCTTATCTCTAAAATATATACATGTTCCCTCTACTTATCTATCATTGGGTAGGATCTAGAACCAATCACTCTCACTATGTTCTCCTTATCAATATAAGGCTATGAAGTATGAATTTTTTAATTAGAATTATCCTTATATTAATGCTCTTATCTTAAAAAAAATGATTATATATCCTCTTACAAGTTAAACTCTCATTTGTGTTTGAGATCCACTTATTATGTTTCGTCATGGCTCTCTAGCATACGTCCATCCAAAAGTAACATAAACATAAAGAGGTAATATGCTTCATAGGTTGGGTCATTACAAATAACCTTATCGATTAAAAATGTGGATGAAGTTATAAATTATATTACAAGTATTGATGACTAGGATTTGTCTACTCACAACCATATATCATTCATTATACCAAGAAATAAATAATTATTCGATAAGGTATAATATAATAATAGTAACTAAGATATAATATTTTTCTTTGTCAAACTATTTTCTCGAATCTATATAGAGCACACCCTCATCGAATATGATTTCACAAAATATACATATCCCTTTACTTTAGTAATTATAATATATGTTAAAAATTTAATCTATTTTGTATCCAACTAATTAATATTTCCTTTATTTTTATTAACTAGGAAGTACAACCTAATATCACAAAATGTGATAAATATATAACATTTCATCTCCAAGCTTCTTCAAGTATAGCATGATAAAGTAGTATTGAATATTTATGTTTCACTAATTAAGATGTTGTGTTTGGCAGCTTTACCCTAAACTCTTTCGACAGTAAAAAATGCAAATTCATGCTCTTAATTTTCTTCAAGATGGAATGAATCATTCATTATTTGATGTCTCTCTTCGGGATTATATTAGAAACTAATTCTAGACATAATATTTTATTATTTAATTAAAAATAATTTAGGTTCATATTATAATAGTTACAACAAATCTCAAACTTAAGTCATCTACATATACAATCTACTCCACTCTCTATATTAAATACAACTTCTCAATCAATTCAAATAGTTCTAACTTTTTCTTCAAAAAATATTCTCAGCTCATACAAGAAGCATCATATATACATATATATATATATATATATATTAAAGTATATTTCTCTACCAAGGAATGGTATATGAGTTATTCCATGTAATATAATGTGTTCTTTATCTAGTTAATACACATTCTACGATTATCCAACTATCTTAAAGTCAATTTTATGGCACTCAAAGACACAATCCTTGTAATACTCCATATTTATACATCTTACCCTCATTAGTTTCAACTTTATTAATATTACCTATATCTCATTCTTAATAATATCTCTGATCTAATAGTACCATCTATTAGTTCCCACATAATTTAATACATCTACCACCAATCCACTGAAATAAATAAAATAAATAGAGTGTTATCATTATTTATATGTTCTACTAAAATATTTCCTTTGGTCATGTTCCATTAATTAGTAATAAAGTTAAATTTTAACCCAAATGCCACAAAGTGATCAATCAACACGAGGTTATAGTTGAGACTATATACATATATAATAATAGTCAAACTTAAAAATATTTAGCTTAGTATCATCCTTAATGATACTGCTACACCATTTTTTATCTCCATGTTGTAATCCAAAGTTACCAAGAATATAGTTAAAAATTATAAAGCATCAATAGTTATATAGAATGATACAATGATATCCATAATATATTTCTCTAGGTTATTCTTTAAAGATGATAAAAGTTAAACATATAGTGAGCCAGTCTCCAAATCATAATACACCTTCTTAGATTCCTTGTTACTAGTTTATTCTATTTACTAGTAATATCAAATAAAGTACTCTAACTTTTTATAACTTAAGTATCAAATTTTCCTATCATAATATCATCTTAATTTACCTCAGTATATCTTAAACCAATAAACATATAAATTTTCTACTTTATCTAGTTTATTCTTCATCTCACCTTTTCCTTTGATATCTTGGACTTAGTCATCACCAATATAATATAAAAAATTTCATTTCTAATTACTCATAAAATAGTATCCAAGATCAGTACCTTATCCCTTGTTTGTACCAATAATATTTACCTTTTTTTGTCCACAACACTCCCACATATTATGGCTAATTATCTCAATATTATAACCCTTTCTATTGTGATGTGATATTTACTTGCACTAGTACTTTCTTAGATTATATTATATTTAGGTGCTTTCCATATTCTCTCCTCGAGTGCTTCTTTTCATATTAACAAAATTTATGATCCCAAATGACTAAACTTTCTTCGAGTAATATCTTTGAGAGTAATCAAAATAAAATACCTTCTTGAACTTAGAACACTCATTAATAAATACCATATAAAGTAACTCTAGTAAATCTTATGATGATTTCTCATCGATGAATATTAATATGAATACTTAATAGAGTGAATGGCTTAAAAACTTAAGAACTATTTAATATAGTACTTTAAATCATCTTCATGTATAAACTCTAGATTGCTTTGAACAAGAATCTAAAAAATTCTATCACATATTAGATATACTCTATTTCTATGTTATAAACATATATTATTAATCATTAAAATTTGTAATATCAAAATTATGTCATCCCCGACCATATCTCGTACTATATTATTACATAATGAAGTCAACAAATCATTATGATTTACTTCAAACACTATCATTCTTCTAACTCCAAGCTATATAAGTAGCTTATAATAGACCAGATAGTTGAACTATTTTATCATTTATATAATTTTTTTTAGTTTGTGTAAAAAACCATGATAATCCCAAATGATTGATGTTAATTACATCTTTATATAATCTTATTTGAGAAAATACATACATTCAATGGCTTAATTATGTGGTTTTATATTTTGGTTAAAATGTTGATAAATGGGCTTAAAAGAGGCATTTATGTAATATTCATCGAAATGCAACGTGTAAAACTTAGATGACACTATCAAGAATGATAAATATATTTAAAACAAGAACATATGGGGAAAGAAAATTAATAAAGAAAAGGGAGAAAAATATATTATCAAAAGATATACATTCAAACTTAGAAGAATGAGTACATGCTTGTGACAGATAGAATGTGCTTCCTTTATGAAAATGCATACATGACTACATGTTCATGCCTCCTGGTCTCTAAGCACACATATTATACTACTAGCATATGCTCACAAGCATCGATCTTAAGAGTTTTTAGAAATTTCCTCAAACTCTTCCTCCTTAATCATTTAAATCGAACTTAGGAACCTAGAAATGGATATATATTAACTTTAACGGTACAAAAAATTCTAGCGAGCATTGTAATCTTCTTTCTTATCATGATTGATGATCATCTAACTCGATGAATAGGTATCTATAATTCTGGCCTTCAATTTCATAAATTATTAATTTAAACTCTTTTATCATTTTAAATTTTATATCTTATGATTAAAATGGAGTATTGGTTTTAAACATATTTTATAATTCATTTTATAAGCTATTACTAAAATTAAAAGTTATTTCATTATAAGATATTTTACCATGAACTTTAATTATCTTTACCTTGGAGTTTGAATTATTGTTGTTTGATCTTAGTGAAAGATTATTGGTTATTACTCTTTTTTGTTATTCACTTACACTCATATTATTGTAACCTCATTTAACATTTCATATTATGATAGCCTAATATGATGTGGTTCCCTATAGTCTTATCTGGAAGCAATTTCGTATATTAAAATTTCGACCGCACATAGCTAACCCTAATTAATAATCAATTTGTGTGACCAAGCATGTCAATTTTTGTGGCTAAGAATTAGTGTCATTTTTATAGGACCATTATTGGTAACTCTATATAGGAGCATGCTACTTTGACTCCATCTATGCTCTCCTTAGGAGGAGTATTTCTCTGTATTATCAGGAGTAATATTCAACCATCATTGATTAAGTATATTTATTTTACCTTGGTTAGAGGATAGCTAGTGTGAATTATGTTATAATTATGTTTGTAGTAGGTAACAATTATGTATAAACTACCCAAGGGTCTAATTCATCAAAATTTATCAAATATGAAACCTCATATTAGTAGTTCTTCTCTACTTGCATTCTTGATTAGTGGAACATCTCTAGTGATGGGAAATCATACTTAGTTATTCCAAGATGGTTTGTGAATGAGAGTTAAAATACTCTTGAATTAAAGTTTAGCTTTCATATCCAAAGATATTCTTATACAAGGTTAGTAATAGTATTTTCATAAACTTTATTTAGCTACTTATAAAAGTATTGATTGATAAAGACAACTTATTATTAAATCTTTCCCATTTTATATCACCTTATATATTTTTGAATAATTTATAACAACATAAAATACTTTTATTCTAATATCTTATTACATAATCTCAAATAATCTATGAATAAACATATTATGTTAGGGATATGTTCTCTGTAGATTCAATACCAGTATAGATCAGTTTTATAACTTTGGCATAAGTATTCTTGGTTTGATCTATTTAGTTAATAAATATATATTATGCACAACTGGTTTAGAATGAATCATCAATTTTTTTGGTCATTATCTTGGAGTGCCAACATATATTATTTTAAGATGTATATTTATTTTTATAGTTTAGAGAAAATATATTTTCATTTGGTATTATTTTTTAGAAATTCTCTAACCTTATATTTTTAAAAAATTTATATTTCTCTATGTAAACTTTTTTCTTTGAAAGTTGAGGTGCATAGTTCCAGACAAAATATTGAACAATCAACTTATACCTACTTTTATAAATATGGATACATACTTCTTTCTTCTTTTAAATCTTAAGGGTCTACCAATATCACATGTCATGTTAATTCCTTTTCTATTTAATTCCAACTATGATACAAATTTAGGAATGGAGAAAACTCTCATGGTTATATGGTAGGTGAAGGTAATGGTAAATTATAAATCAAATATCTCTCCAAGTCAAAAGCATTCGAGAATCCTAACTACTTGGATCCTAATATACTTGCCATCAAAACCACTGAGATAAAATAATACATCATGAGTTTACTTTCCTAATTTTTAATAAAATTAGTAGTGATCCTATGTTTAAACTTTAATAAATTTATATATATATATATATATATATATATATATGTGTGAAGCC
>JAUHJX010416416.1:0-11066 GCA_031763035.1 Lilium candidum | reverse complement strand
TATGATGGATTTTGTTGATCATGGTGTTATTTGGTAGATATAAAGGATATTTATTTTGAAGAAATTATGATAAATAACATTACCCCAAAGTTGAAGGTTGTTTGTCTTGAGTAATAAGTTTTTATGACGTATAATTTAAACACAGTATATATTTTATTTTCACAAAAATTTTCACTAACTTTAAATTTTTTTTATTTCAAATAAAAATATTTCTAGAATATTTAGTTATATTGGGAGTAGTTCTAAGAAAGATCTAAAGAATGGTTTGTGATATGTAGGAAGTCATGTTAGAACTACTATCCTTATACCAAAATTTATCTAAAATAATTTATCTTTTGTCAAATTCTTCCAACATGAACTTATAGTTTTTTAACCCATGTTCAGCAGAGAAAAATGATCCCTTGAACGAGTTCGGCGAATCCTGCCAAAGCTTGCGTCGAAACTCGCAGAAGCTCATGTTTGGTGAAGCTCTCCAAAGCTCACAGCGAAGAACCCTACTACCTGTTGATGCTAAAATTGTCTTGTCGAAGATGTGTATTACTAATCCAACGCCTAAATTGGAACAATATTGTATGTTAGTTGCTTAGGTTCTTGTGTGACTATATCTATTATATAGTGGGATTAGATTTAGATAGATATTAAATTAGTTCAAAAGAATTTTGCTACTGTTTTCAAGCTGAGAGATACTTCTTTAAAACCGAGAATTGCTCGAAGACAAAGGAACAACTCAGTAGGAGCCAATGAAGCTCCTAAAAGAAAGAAAGCATGTTCTTTGTTTTATTGTAAATCAAATTCATATATCGGTGTAATATGTACTCATCAATGATTTTAGTAGAGTTCATTGTTCTCAACCTGTGTATGTTCGTTAGGAAGGAACAAACCATGTAATCCTTGGGGTTATAATTGCGTCTTCTTTGTGATTATTCTTGGCTTGAATATGCTTGAAGAGTGTAGATGTATTTCATGGTCCATATTGTGTGGATGATTGTATAGTGGTGTGATCTTTCTAGGTTAATTGCAAGATGTGTTGTTGGAATCTGATCTCAGAGTTCTATCATTGTGTTCTTGATCCGTGTCTGATTGCTAAATCCCAATAAGTTGTATATGAGCTTGTGTGGGACATTCAAGTCCACTCCCTTGGTGTTGAGATGGAGAATCATTATAATTATCAGATTAAAATAGTCCAACTCATAAAGCCAACTGTTTTTTTTTCCAACTATTGTAGTGTGGTTTAAGTGACTTAATACCAAAAGAATATGTATTGGGATTTCTAAGAGTGATGTTGGTGAGAAAATCAAATAAGCAGCCAATAACGCACCAAATGAGAATGAACTACACCTCAGTGGCCTATCTGCTACATAATTACAAAAGTAGGATAATATTGGAGCTTTTTCCGACGACCATGATTCGGAACATTAACAGAGACGCAAATTAGGCGGCTCATAGCTTTGTCAAATATCCAATATTTGGAGAATAAAAGTTCCCATTCCCACTGCTTGCTTACAAATTATTTCGAGAATTAGTAATTGGATTGTAATGATTTACTTTGTACATATAAGTTTATAATTTTAGAATGCTTATTTTATAAATTAAAATTAACTGACAACTTCGAGGGTCTGAATTGGCAAAAAGAAAAAGCAGTGTGCTTCCGTGAAAAAAGGAATGGCAATTGAAAAACTTAATGGAACACACATTTCACTGAATTAGGTAATCCAAACAATTTGACAAACAAAAAATTCAGCATGTATACCCATTTTATGGATACATTTGACAAGTAATAGAAAAGAAAGAAAGCATAGTAAATTATCATATATTAAACCTACGAGTGGTGAAGATTATAATTCTAAAAATAAGAATGTTTCTACACTACTTGTTCATCGTAATTATGTTTCCTTTTGCCTTTTTTTTTAAATTTGTTTTTTAGTTGAAATAAAGAAGGATCTCTAGGAATACAACAAACTTTGTAATAATTAACTCAATTCTTTCTACGGTATGCTGGGCAATTTAGATCTTGACAACTCTGTAAAAACTCGATACCCATATTTGCTAACAGAAGTCGTAGCGTTCACGATTAGCTGAGGAGTGGGGTTATTTAATAATTATCGTATCAGAAGTGGGCAAACAACAAATATCAATTCAATATTTGATTTTCGGAAAAATAATACCGAAATCGTACTGCACGGATTATTTGGCTGCACTCCTACCAGTAATTATATTAATATGTGAAGTATTTATTTACCGGCTCTCCAACACTGAAAAATAGGAAAATCGAAAAACAGCACATCCACTGATCATCGTCATCAACTTTCTGTGATAAGTCTCCTCAGCTGACCCGTCTGCAGACCCCAACCTCTGATTTTAACTCTGAGCCGCACCGCTTCCTGAGTGTGCACCTTGTTACGTAAGATGTTTCATTCCTCCCCATCCCATCCTCACATTATCCAGCAATTTCACTTCAAAACATTTCTCTTATTCTATTACTTTTTGGCTCTCCAAAAAGCCCACACCTCCATAGTCCAGATAGGACTCCCTCTGTTCCCAAAGCATCCAGGTTCCTTGAGAAGCCACAAATCCAAAAATGTAGCATATCAGAATCCGTCCCACAACAACAGAGTGGGGTCCATCCGCTTATCCCATCAAAGAATGTGCTTTGGATGGATATCGGCCCCCTAAATTCTGTTCTTAGGAGTGCCCACATGAAAATCTTGATTCTGACCACACACAAAATTTTAGCAATGGGAATCTAACAATTCCATTGCTCATAGAAGGAATTTATCGTAAATCTCTTATCAGTCAACACTTTTCCGATAGATTAATCTAGGCCGTCCCAAAATGATTAACCTAGTACCGCCAATAGAAGAATCACCATCTCAATCGTCTCCTTTCCCAAAATCTTCCTCTGGACCTTAATGTGCCATCTATCTATTATCCTGCTGAAATGAGACTGTAGAGAGCATTCGCTCACCATCACGAATTCATAGAGACGGAAAAGCAATAAAAAATTTAATGCCCCCGTATCAATCATCCTCCAAAAATGCAACCCTGCATCCATTTTGTACCGAGAATGACATGCAATCCCTGAAAGGGTACCCTGTCCTACGAACGATCTTCAGAAGCTTTGACATTCTTCTCATACAATTGTGATGCATGACTGCACAAGATCTTGCATCCTATTTTTACCCTCACTGCAGACTATCTTCCATAACCACTTGGAATGAAGAATCATGTTTATGTCTTTAAGTCTCAAATACCCAAGATTCCCACTTTCAATTTTTTCATCTTTTACCAACTATTAAATAAGAACTCTCTCCCACCATGTGGCCCATGTAGCAATATCTTCTCCTCCCCTCGTTCTTTTTAAGAACCCGGGTCGGACACCAATGATAGAATATGATGTAGGTGTTATCCATGCTATCCTCTACTTTTAGACCGAACTCAGTGTTGCAAACTCCAACCTCCTCTGCATTTTTCAACATTTGTCCCAGGTAATCCAAAGGAGATCCCTAATAAAAAATGAGATTCCCTGGTACATTGATGGTAAAGTTCCTAAACCACATCTCAAAACAACCATTCGACTCACTATCGTCCCAGCATCATGACGAATATAGAAAGAATTTGACTTTGCCAAGTTGACATATTAGTCCGTAGCTAATTAGAAACAAAAAAGTATCCGCCCCAATTTTCTTGCCTTGGGATATGTATCCCCATAGCAAATCATTGTGTCATCCGCAAAAAGTAAGGAGAAAGCTTCCAACGTCCATGGATCCTCAATCCCATAGAGTAAGCCCTCACATAGTGCTCTCTTCTTCAAGACACGGAGACAACCCTCACCAATGATGAGCAAGAAGGCTGGAAGGAAATATCCTTGCTCCAGCCAATTTTTTATTCTAAATAAAGATCCTCTTGTCAGTGAATAGGTCCATTACGTGAAACAAATATGGCATTTCCTGATCCAGCCATAGAAAATCTAATTGATGTCTTGGACACTCGATGCCTCCAAAATAAAATCTCAATCTAACATAGCGAAGACATACTCAAAGTTTATTTTCAGAAAAATGCCCAATGAGTGCCACTTTCTTGGAAAAGATATATTCTCCTTGGCTAAATCCCCAAAATCGGTCTATTACCAACGAAAGCTGATCTGGATTCATCCACCATATTCCTCATAATTGATCAAAGAAGTTCTCTTAGATCTTAGACACAATTTTATAGGGGTAATTTGTCAAGGTTATCAGATAAAACTCACCAATCTCTCTTTCCCCCTTCTCCTTTGGAATCATGAACAACCAAGCAAAGTTTATCGGGTACAGACTTGTCCCCACATGAAACCTCACAAGGAATTCACCAAGATCAAATTTCACCATGTTGTAGAAGTGCATCAGGATTTCATTCATGCCCGGGGACATGACTAAAATAGAACAATGGTCAATAGTAATCATCTTAAAATTATGTTGTCATTTAGTGATAAGGGCAATAATCTTACTATTGGTAAAACAAAGTAAGATATATCAATACAGATATTTTCCATGTTTTGTGTTGCCGTTTTAAGAGTACAGCAACAATGTTAATCAATTGTCGATAACCAACTTATTTCATTGTCATTGAACATAGTTGACTAACTTTCTTACCTATAAAGGATGGTACCATTTTCCATACCGAGCAATGATATTGTCTAATGGTTAAGCTCGCCCTATACATGCATCGCAACAATCCCCTATGGGTAATTACTCCTGCACGAGGTAAAAGTCTTTGGCAACAAGCCATTTCGAGCATATAATTATAGTAATTTTTTAGAGAGAAGGATTACCCTAAATTCACCAACTTTTAAAGCAGAAGGAACTTAGTTATACCGAGACATAATAGACTATTTGTTTCTCGTGGAAACATGGGTACCATATACCTCTGATTCCCTGGGATGAAACATTTAGTAGTGACTATACGATGGATACCTGCCATGTATTGTGTCTCCTTCTGATGAATTTGGTAACCATAGGGGGTTGTCTGATTCGAGTATCCTCATTTAGCTAATCTGGCACAAACCTTATCATAAGTATTTGATCAAATCTTTCATTTAACTACACATGATTTTACAAGTATTAACTTGTGGGATTCCTCAGCCAAAATAGTATAATATCGGAAATACTTGGAATGATGGCTTACTCAAGCTAAATGGGATAGTATGGGAAGAGTTATGACAAGAATTTTGGTGATGTTCCCAAAAAAATATGTCGAGTTATTTAATAGTACCCACATGTACCTACAACTACTTATATATCGTTATATCGTATTTTATGGCTTTAATTTTAGAAACTTTTATACTTTTAATAGTTGTAATGTTGTTTTTGTCTAATAATTTCGTGTTCGTCTCAACCCATTAGTGCACATTTTCATGATCATAATTATCAAAAATTGAATGTATAGAAGACCCGGTCATAATAATCTTGCTTGAGGGTCTGACATCGTCATACATAATCGTTGATAAGGTTTTTTTGTTGACATCTAGTTATGGGATGCATAATTTTGGAAGTGGTCATCATCGATCATGTTCTCAATGACATGCTTGAGATGGGTGTAGCTGTTGGTGAGATTCTTGTGTTTTTTGTGGTAGGCACAATATTGATTCATGTTGCCTCCATTATGTCTTACTTGATTTTACCATATTCAAACTTAAGATCATGATTTTCTAAGCTCAGTTGCTCTTTGAGTGGTGGGTCATTTAAGTAAACTTATGGTTTGGGAATCTGACCCTTCTATCATCATCTTGTTCTCTTCTTCTCTCGGTTGTAATTGGCCATTATGGATTGGTCAATGCTGAGAGGGTTACTCTAGTTCCCTATTTCTATTCATATTCCATTAGGAGACCTTTAATGAAACCATTTTTAATAGGACAACTAGTTGGCTTGGAATACTATTTTGAGGTAATGTTGACAAAATTGATGTTGAATGTGGCAACAACTTATTACGAATTGGTGAAGACTATTTCATCTCACAATGTTTTGAGATATATATCATCCCTAAAGGAGTCGTTGGTGAGATTGTTGATTCTTTCTTTACCTGTTACTTTACAATAACCCTTCTTGAAATATGTGATATGTTTTGTGGGGTTCACATTGTTGGATTCTTGAAGGAAAAGAGGGCATTTACTCACCTGAGAAATGGAATGAGTTGTTCTTAATGAATAGCGCTTGAATTTGATGGAAGTAGGCAATGGATATCAAAATATCCCATAGGGATAAGTGATAACAAACCATCATAATAAAATAATTTCTCCCTTTAATCTAGTCTTAAAAAATGGTAACAAATAGTGAAATTTTTAGTCAAATAAAATATTCCTTGAATCAATCATTTTCTTAGTGAGACCAATTAGTGAAATTTCTAACTATATATTTATAATAAGCGGTTGAGTATGGTGTTAAACAATTGTATAAAGGTAATAAATCAACCATCTCTGAGATATAATTTATGGTTGTATATTTGTTACCAGGGGATTACTCATGATTCTTTATTCTTACGTGTTCGGAGGCCATCATTCAATGATTTATTTTCTATTAAATCTACATATAGGGTTGTTCTCAATGAATCTAATTGCGGACCTCCTCTTTTAAAAAAAACAAAATAATTATAAAATATATTTGGAAATTGTTCCCTCATTTTCCTAGAATAAATGTTTTTTATGAATATTTTTCCATAATGTTTTCCCATTAAGAAATAACCTATAAGCAATTATTGACTTTTTATCTACTAGTTGTATATTTTGTCAATCTGTAGTTGATACAACTTCCTAACTTTTTACTTCTTGTATATTTGTTAAATCTCTATGGTTAGTATTGCCTTGTCGTCTTTCTTAAAATAAACATAACCAAACTGATGTTTTATTCCGGCAAATTTCTCTAAATGAGTCAAATTCGAGACTTTTTATATTGGGTTTCACTGCCCTATGGTAGATATGGTACAATAGATGTTAGTACATTTTCAACAACAATCCTATTAACCATGTATCCTTAATTTGATGAATTTTGCAATTGGCTGGAACCATCCATAATTTGTATGATGTGATTGCTCCAATACATATTAGAGTTTCGATTCCTAATGTCCTTGGTGAAGTTAAAATCAATGTTGATGCCTGGTGGAACACATGTCACTCTATTTTCGAGAATATTGTTTGTAGTTCTCAAGATATCATTTGTCGTTCTTATGACAAATTGGTTGTGGGATAACCTTTTTGGTTGGAATCCTTTCATGCTGTTTTTATTATCAAACTGTGTGGTCGCAAGAAATGAATGACTTGTTGCATTTATTGTATTTGCTTGAGCTTGATTTCGATTTTGCAAGATGATGTTATCTTGAATAAAGCTCTTGCCTCCTCTATAATATTAGGGTGCCTCCAGCTCTGCAACTCATTTAGATTGGACGACAAAATGTTGACTCTCTCTTTTTTCCTCATAATATGCAATTCTATTACACACGTCCTTCTCTTTTGGTTTGAGAATTTACAATTATATTACACAATTTTTGGCTTCACTCCCTAGACGGTGTCGAGAAGAAACTGTATTTTTTATTTTTTTTATAAAATTATGGCTCAGATATATGAAATATCGGTACTGGACGGAACTTTGTAAAATGGTGTGACAAGATAAATAAGAAAATATCCTTTTGCCAATCAATGCTTGCAGGAAATATTCATAAAATTAAAATAAAAAAGTTATCTAACCTTGTCTCCCTTTGCCCGTCCGCCCTTCTAATTTGCAGCGATAGTCCCAAAGATATGCTTCAAACTTGCCACTCGACCTGTGCCTGCAAATCACAACCCAAATTACTAACCAATTTTCAAAACAGTAAACGACAACCCCTATTCATTTTACTCACTTGCTGACTCCATGGTACATAGAGGACCTCGATGACCGCTTCGGCACGCTGACGATAATTGACCCCCTGCCATCTCTGACGGGAACATCAACCTGGCTGCTTTCCTCGCTTGTAGCAGAGGATCCGTCATTGAGGTCAGTAGTAACTTCAGGCATCGGATGATCCATCGTTGGGAAGTCTTCCTTCGTGACCTTGGAGAAATCTTGTTGATCCCCTTCTCGAACCCCTTCTGGAAACCGACCAACTGGATTCAAAGGGGGCGGCGATTTGGTCGACTCTTGTTCAGCGACGGAGAACATCTATTGTTGAGGCTTTGGTGGCCAGGGTCGGTTAGATTTTTATTTGCGGTGGGATTGGTTCCTCGGAACGCTTGGCGGGCGGGATAAAATCTGGAAATAAATGGAGGGGAGCCACCGATTAGGGTTTGATGAACGCGTGAGAGAGATGCAGCTGCGTCTAAATTCGTGTGTGGTGGTGTGGATGCAGACCACAGAAATCTGGTGACATCGTCTAAGTAAGTTGTACCAGGTGAGTCACCCCTCACGTGCTATGAAATTAGGCTAACTTGGACCCTTCCAATTTATTCTATTTTTAAGATGTATTTATCATATATTTCAGGCAATTAATAAGAATTCTCGAAGATATACCGATGATTCCTCATATCTATCCTCCTTCGGACACCGCTCTCTTGACTTGAGCACTCAGTGGTGAGTTCTCTGTCATCGACAACGGTCTTAATCATGATATTGATAAATTTTAGATGTTCTTCACTGTCACCACCTCTGACATCCTAGCAATAGTGTGTAAGAGCATGAAGAGACAGAGCCGACTACAGAAATCTGGATCGGAGGTTATGTGGAGGTCAAAATTAGGAACGAAGATAGTTGATTGTTGTGAATGGGCAACATTGGTTTATCAGTTTTGTTCGTGTGAGTGTATGAGCAAGAACAAACTAAGTTGATGAGGTTATAAATGAGAGAAATGAGTAATGTTGTGATGATGTAATATTTGGGTTTGCAGATCTGTACAGATTGTAATGTGGTGATGTTGTGTCATAGTTAGCGAACGAAGAAGATTGTTGGTAGTGTTGAGAAGTGGGTCCTCCAATGGAACAAGATTTAGTGTGGTTGGTGATGTTAGGCCACCAACTAAACAAGACCACATACAAGCACTGTAACACTAGATTAGATTGAGTTATTGAGAATTCAAAGGTTAACAAATGTTATCTTGTTAACAAATGATATCTGGATACTACTGGTGGAAAATCTATGACACTACCAATTATGCTTGACGACTTCTACCAAAGCCATTAGATGCACGATACCACCTACCAAAAATCAACCGACTATCGTGGGATATTAAAGACAAGGAATGTAAAAGCAATCAACAATAAAAAGTGGCAACAAAACCAACCATAATATTCATGCTCTACTCTCCATTGATATTATATAAAGTAACTTGAGAATAAATATGTAACTAGTTATAGTAAGAATTGCAAAGATCTCATATCTTAAAACACATTCATCCTCATGCTCCACAAGAAGTTATTTATTAGTTTTCAAAGAACTTTACAACATTAACTATGGTTGAACCTCAATTAACACATGAGGGACTCAGTGGAGTCTCGCTCAACAATCATGGTGGAATCTAGCTCGTGACCCAGGTTGGATCCCCACTCAATAACACACCAATGTCGGAGTTCCTCAACACTCAACACCTATAGTGGAGCCAAGCTAAATATCCCTCCAATGGATATTCCTATGAATCAATCCTTAGATGAGGAACACTTAAGGGCCCTCTCTTAGGATGGAGACCTCTCAAGGTCCTCTCCTTGAAAACTTGGATTCTTGGAGACTAGGATGCTCTCCCAAGATTTCCCTCCTTTGATGCTTGTTTACCTTGTATGAGTATCCTCAAAGGGTATTTATAGCCATCAAATCTTATACTTCAAGTAACTTCCAAGATTTGGCATCAACCTGTAAATTTCATACACTGCATGCATTCTTGTTACATAAAATAAAAATAACTACATCCATTTTTACACATCTGTCATAAATGAGCTTGTATTACTCTAAATGTGAAACATGTATAACATTTGTGTGTGTATATCAATTTTTCTGAAACCATATTTGCTCTCGAGAATTCACATATATTCATGCCACCATGGGTATTGTGTCTGCATTCCAAAAATATTTGTGTATCTAAACTATATATGCGGGTACTTCAGTTTTCTTTTACACAATTTCTAACTTGATGCTTCTATATATCATAGTTATAATTTAAACATGTGAAGATCCATTTGAGGATGTCTTCACCTTCGAGCTTACCTATAGTAATCTTGCTTGAGCCATAATCCAGCATCTACTGATAAGTGCCCCACCTGAATCATATAGTAATGAACATGGCTGTACTTTCTGTCTTGCCAAAAAGCTTCCTTGGTAATCTCCATCAGGATCGAGCCATTGTTGATTAACACAAGAAAGATGTTTGTCTCCTAGTATTCAGTTCAAGTATGTGTCTAAATTTGCCTCTATTATTTGGAACACCATATCCTCCTAACCAAATTGGTTATGTTCCATGGTCTAGAATGCCTGGTCCAAATTGTGGATCATTAGGAATTTAACATATTCTTGTATAATTAATAATATTCTTAATTTGATGGAGAAATCAAAGTTCTTCTTATTAATGTTCATCCTTAAGTCTTTTAGAGTGCTTCTTTGGATTGAATGATACATCTATGGAATTAAAATATCATATAAATATGTATATATGTATATATATATATATATATATATATGACCACCAAAATGAGATACCAACTTTATTAAAGGGTAAAGGCATATTATTTCATATAATTTTACTTTTTGGATCATGCGTTTAGACATTGGGGTGTATGACCACACAATAAGAGTTATACATTTATCTAGGGTATTTATTTTTTACTTTGGATGGTGCATATATACAGATTCTCAATATGACCATACTTGTACAACTTCGTAGTTGGATTGTTTGGAAATACAAAAGAAAAAATTCCCATATATTGGGGTTTCTTAAGTGTTCCATTGTGTCTTCTTATATATATTATATCTTTTGTCTTGTCATATAATATAGGTCTTTACTTAGTTTAAAATTATACACACACACACACACACACACACACACACACACACACACACACACATATATATATATATATATAT
>JAUHJX010415306.1:0-11113 GCA_031763035.1 Lilium candidum | reverse complement strand
GGTATTATTGGAAAAAACATATAAGTGTTACATGGGTGTAAGTAATGCTTGTTGTTAAGATAACTTTCTTTATACCTACACTATATTAATCAACAAAATATACATGCTTGTCACTCCCTTATAGATCTATTTATATATATATTTCTAATATTTTCTTGACCATTCCTTGATAATCGAATAATAATATCAGAAATATTATGATTATAACTTATTTTATGAAGTTTATGCAGGAATAGGAAGACCAATAAAAGGTCAATCATGAAGCTTAATGATCAACTGAATAATAGTGGAATAGATATAAGAGTATGAAATAAGTATTTAATTTGAGTGATCATTGAGATGAGGAAAATGGAATGAAAATAATATTGTGTAGAGTATAAAGGAGTTAAGAACTCATGCCACCTCAACCTACCTTTCATCCAGTCATACTCCACTCTGCCTGATACCTCATCACAACTTCCCTATATCATTAATTTTAGTCACACTCCATTCTTCCGGACACCTTAACTCTTTGAAATTTTCTACATAACTATAACCTTTGCAACCTTATCATACCAATCCATATCATCTTGATACACATCATATCCAACTCAATCATCTAACTTCCATTGCCTCATCCTGTCACAACTCCATCTCATCCTACCTTTGTCTAATCCACTATCATAACCCTAATAAAACCCTTCAAATATAACTCAAACAATAACCTTCAACCACTTTACAACCTTTATTTGGGTTTACCATAGTAAGGGCATCCTAGAGAACAAAACCCATAGTACCCCCATCCCTTATACCTGGCATCCTTTATAGATGCACCCTGATCCTCTGCCTGGAAACCTCACAAGTCCATACCAAATTGTTCAACTCCCTTCTTAACCCTAAACCAAAATCCCATAAATTGACTTTAATACCCCTCAACAAACCTTAATACTAGCTTAAACTCAAAGAACTAAAATACTCTCACCGTTAAATAATATTGACTTATCCTAGACCTATCTCAACCCCACTCAGCCCACCCACACTTTTGTCTCTCTCCCTCTCTATCTCCTTTGTTCACAATTAATGGCAGCTCCTCCTTCTTACATATTCTGCTTGGAACTACCCTCAGCTATGCCTGCTGGGTCCTCAACTCCAACCCATCACTCCCCTCTCTTCACTTTATACTCCTACCAATAATGTAGGAGGAACCCACTCTACCTCCCTTGATATTGAGTCTCATTTTTTGTCTTCTATGTTGCGGATTTCTTCACATATTTGTTCATGTAATACAAACCATCACCTTGACCTACATGTGTCTCCTTGGGATGATGCACTGATCATCTTTAAAAAGATGGAGAGGAAAGACTGGAAAAAATGTGATTGGATGTATTTCTGGGAAGATAAACTTAGTTGATTCTTCTTTTTCCATGGCAATGTTGCTTACTTTAAGTTTGTAGTGAGTTTTCTTTGGTATTTAAGTATATATGTTAATTTTAGTAAAAGTGCTGCCTCTTTTTCTTCTTCTAATTTTGAGTAGTTGACCTTTACTAGTATAGTTTGAAAATTAAAAATTAGATTTCAAAATTGATGTCTTTTAATCATGCATATTAATGTTTCTAAGGAATTAAAGGATTATTAGTTTTTTTTCATTGATTGAAAATTTAAACTGTGTTGAGATGAGTTCTAATTTTTCTTAGACTCTGGTTTGTTTGTTTGTCATGATAAATTAGTTAAAATTCTACCTCTTTTTTCCTTCTAGCTCAGAATAGTGGAGTCTTAGTTTGGAATTTAAAGTTTGAAAGTGATTTTTCTTAAATTGATTCTTAGAGAACTTACATGTTAATATATTATTTGAATTGAAGGATTGTAGTTTGGTATTTCATTGTTTGGTGACTCAAACCAAGTTTAGGGGAGTTCTTATTCCTCTCTAACTTGGTTTGGTCATTTATTTTAACAAATTGCATAAATTTACTACCTCTTGAATTATTATAGTTCCTAAATAGAGATTCTTAGTTTTTTGTATGAAGTTTGAAGTAGATTTTTTAAAATTTGATTATTTAAGATCGTACATGTTGAAGTATGTGTTAGTTTAAGATATTATTTGTCAGATTTCATTGTTCCAATTTGAAAGTTATTTATTTATAGAATTAGTTGACTTTGAGATATTACATGTTAAGATGTTTTATGGTTTAAATTATTCTCTATTTGGATTTTATATATCTATAAATTGAATCCCGTGATTACCTTCAGGAGAGGAATTTTTCTAATTAATTTGGAATTATTATAGTTGATTCTCTATAGTTGTTCTAATTGATAAATGAAATTTTTACTTTTTTTAAAATAGATGATGGAGTTTTGTAAATGGTGTCTTTTATTCTTTTACTTTTGTTACTACTTTCAACTTGAAGTTGGTTGGTGATCTATATTGTTACTTTCAGAAATAGAACCACTAATGTCCTTTGGTAGAGGGATTTTATCTGAGTAGTTTAGATTAATAGTTATTGGTTCCCTATTATTGTTATCTTGGTTATTAATCATATATAATAATTACTTATATAGTATAATCACGTTAATTGTTGCCTATGATTCTTGTTTTAAGGTTGTTATGAACTAATACAATAGCTTTTCCTTGGTCAAATTACATTAATTAGACACTTAATTCCACTTTGACTCAGATTGGTTTGCCCTATGTGATAAATTATTTAAGTACTGTCTTTGTGGTAGGTTAATTAGTAAAGAACATATATTATACCAACTTTGTCTAATAATCGTATTTGATTTAGAATTACTTCTTTCATACTGTGAATTGATATTATAGTTATGATCTTGGCTAAACTAAGTTGAGAAGAGCCTTCATTCCTATTCAACTTGGTTTTGTGTGTTTCATTATGATAAGCTGTTTCGGCACTATTTGTAACCTTTATTTTGGTTTTTGACTTGATTAGTCATGGTTATTTTTTTGTTGAGATGACTTATGGTTAGATTTTTTGGTTTGGCAGATTGGATAATTATTTATGAACTACTACTTACACTTGTAGTCTTAGCTGAAATTGAAGTTAGATTTGTATCATTATTTTTTATGTTTAAAAAGAATTTAAAATACGTCATTACTTTTAACTAGAAGTTCTATGAGGAGGAGGTAGTAAGGACTTGCTATTTAGCACCTCTGGTTGAAGAAACAAATTCATGATTTTCTTGTAATACAAAACCCTGTTATGTACATAACAGTAATCCTAGTTTTATTTATTTATCATATTTTCAACTCAATTTTAAAATTTAAAACCCATTAACATATCATTTTAATCTCTTCAAAATAGGTATAAATATATCAATATTAAACATGGACATATTTACAAGAATTGAGAAAAGATATCATCATATTGATTATATCAATACTGAAAGAATCCATTATTTTATCATTATGATTTTTTAAAAACATATATAAATCATCATAAAAGAGATTTTGGACATTTTCCTTCTCTGAAAATCATTTTAATTAATGCTTGTATTTAACTATATGAAAAAAAATATAAAATATTACTTATTAATCTAATAAAAATCCTTTCAAAATTTTCAGTTAGATCTCCTTATGAATTAAAATTCCAAAATTTAATTAAAACCCAAAATACATATTTCACTTAAATATCATTCATATCCCTTCTTAATTGGATTAAATTCATCCATTAGGGTTAAACCCAATTAAACATCAAACCCTAACCCGAATCCATTTTATCCATTTGGTATTAATCTATTCCATTATATCTAAATACAATGACCCATATTATCCAAATAAAAGCCTAATCCGTCTTTTAACTAATTCCAATCATATCCCTTAGACCCGACTTAAAACTTCATTCATTAAATTGATAATCAACAGTCTAGATTGCTTTAAATAAATATACTCTAGTCAAACTCTCTTGCATAAACCTTAACACTCATATCATAATCCAATGATCCAGATCTATCTTAGAAAGCAAAATCCCTGTGATCAACCCTGCTATCAACTTGATCGTTGGATTGAAATATATTGATTAGTTAATATTGATTCAAGGTATTATGTCATAAAATATTATGCATATATTACATACAAACCCATAATAATAAATGTGAAAGAGTAATAGATGTGTTGTTGTGATTCACTAAGATTTTAGCCCTTGAACATTGATCGGTAAAATATTAAAAGTACAATTATACCCTCAATCCTATGCTCCATATTATAGATAAAATGTAGAATTACCCTTATACTCTTATACCATAAAATCGTATATTCTCCATTGAGATCCCATTTTCTCCTCTCCTTCAAACGACCTCTCTCAGTTACCGCCAATGGTGATTTTTGGTCATCTGATTGATGATAACTGCCTTCGCCAATTTTTACCTCCATTTTATCCCCAAGCATCGTCCTGACATTCCTCTACCTTTCCACTTCTTCTAAATGTATCTAAAACTTTAGATTTTTTACATTTTCTCTTTGTCAGTAGCTAGGGTTTGAGTGATCTTACCTTTTTCATTTCCATAGAGTGCTAAAAGAATCCCTGACCTCTTTGATGCTTCCCGATGTTCCTAAACCTCTTGAAATTTCTATTAATATCTTTTATTGCTTTAGTTTTATAGTATATTAAATTCTTTGTTTTAATTATAGGAAATTTTGAAGAATGGTATGAAAGGACACAGTTTGTAGAGGCAATGTTTGATAATGATGGATAAAGTTTACTTCACCAGTGGCAATAATCTAGAATCTTCCTTCTTTTACGGTGATATCAATAATAATATCATCTATCTATTACTTCTTATGATGAATTATACTGATAGATGAGGAATCAATATATTGAAGGATTGTGATACTAATAACAGGGAATAAGCCTATAAAAGGAGATCAAGCTGATAATGGTAGAGATCGATTCCTTGATAGCTTAACCGTGAGTAATTAGAGATATTATATTTATTATGAGATTATGAGTTGAGAGTATTAATTATAATCAGATTACCAAGTGTTGGTTAGTAGTAGTTGAAGTTTCAATTCTCTTTGTAATTTTTTTTTTCTAGTTTAATATTTATAAAAACTTGTAAAGATTGAATTTATTACTCTCTGAATTCCAATTATGAATAGAATGATGAAATTGAATTGAAGAATTAAATTTCTATATTCATTCTAGTAGTGAACTTTAATCAGTAAGTGATGTAATCTTCACTCACCAATATTAGCCTTTAAATTTTTTTAGTTTAGGTTTTATGCTTGATCTTAGTTTTTAGCTTTTCTGAGTGAATGTTTGATATTGTTTTGGTTTAAGAGTTCTTATTTATTGATTGAAGTCTGAATTAGTTAAATAATAGTACATATTTGAAATATAGTTGATCAGTAGTGCTATGACTTCTAATTACGAGTTGTGAGTAGTTTCAATAAGTTCTTAGACATTATGTTTACTGAGTTTAAGATGAGAATCTAAGTTGTGTGTAACGAATGAAGTTCAGTTTAATTTAATGTTATGATTGTGAAGGTGAGAAGTATAATATTTTAGTAAGTTCTAGTTGAGAGTTGTAAGTATGAGTAGCATGGATTTTTTGTGAGTTCTGAGTTTCAAAATATATTTGAGATATGAATTAAGTTAATTGAGGCTAGAATATAGATTGAAAAACTGATTCTGTTGATGAAGTTCAGACTAGTCAGAATCTTTGAGTATATTCATGGATATTAAGAATAAATAAAATATAAACTCACTTTTTATGATTAGTCAGTCTAAAGTAATAATCATATATAGTTTTCTCTAAGTGAAACATAAAATATTATGATAAAATTTGAAATATGAGATATCTATTTTTTTTATAAAGAAGAATAGTAGATAATATTTACTATGTTTAGGAGGATTGGAGAATAATCTCTTACAATTAAGTATATATTATTTTTAATATTAGATATTTATATATCAGATCAATTCATATATCATTTCATATTTCCTTTTTAAGTTAATTCCTTTTATTAAGCATAATTCTTTATTACTTTCAAGCATAATATTTTAAATTATTTTTACAAGTATTATATTCAAAATTTTAAACATATTCATAGATATGTAGTTTTAGTTTCTACATTTTTAAAGTTAACTCTTTTTATGTCAAAGTCAACCATTGACTAATCAAAGTCAAATATTGACTAGTCAACAAAAGTCAACATTTACTATTTTTTAAAAAAATTCAAGTCTTTTTATTTCTTCAATTCCAATTTAATACTTATTTTTATTATTGCTCTTTTCAAGTATTTCAATTAATATTATCATTATATTTTTAACAAAAATTAAAAATCATACAAAAATTTAAAAATCTAAAATAAAAAAATAATATATTCCTTATATTTCTCTCTCAAAATAAAATATGAAAAAAAAGATAATTTTAATTTCATATATCATAAAAACTAAAAATGATTTATACATATATCATTTTAAAACCAAAAGATCAAAAATAAATATAATAATCATAGTTTTAACAAAAAAAACAAAAATTCATACAAAACTTTAAAAATATAAAATAAAAAAATAATATATTCTTAATATTTATCTCTCAAAATAAAATATAAAAAAAGATTATTTTAATTTTATATATCATAAAAACTCAAAATATTTTTTTACATATTTTTACATATATCATAAAATTTTTAATTCTTTTCATTTAATCAATTCAAATATAATTTTTACTTTTAGTATTGATATTTTTAAGTATTTCAATTAATATTATAATCATAGTTTTAACAAAAAAAAATCATACAAAAATAAAAAAATCTAAAATAAAAAAAAAATATATTCCTAATATTTCCCTCTAAGAAAAATTTAAAATAAGATAATTTCAATTTCATATATCATAAAAACATAACATGGTTTTTACATATTTCTTTTCAAAACTAAAAGATAAAAAATAATGTTGTAGAAACTCATCGTCACTCAATTATTGCTCTACGGACACATGATTTCTATCTTAAGACTAAAATTCCTTTCAAAATTAGAATAGACTAATCCTCCCATAAAGTTGTGGGATACGACCACCCTGTCATTAGCTAATTTAGTGAAAAACTCACTAGAATATAATTATCAACTTTTCTCTATATCTCTCTATTTGAATCTTTGGTTCTTATTAAGAAGATTAAAAAAATAGCAAGTTTATCACCAATATTTCCTTTGTTCACAAAAATTGATTAATAAAATGTCACTATTATTGATTTGAGTAGCACAAAGATTATAGAGACCTTAGAATAAAAATTGAAAACACAGTTTAGTGATAAAAATAAGAATGAATAAAGAAAAGGAAATCATCATCAAATCTTTGAAGCACACAAAGTAGCAAAATCTAACTATAAAAACATGGCAAAAATAAATATAGAAGAAGAAAAAGGGAAGTAACTATAGTTTGTAAAAATCTTTGAATTATCTTTATATAAAGTAATTATTTGAACTTTATATTATAAAAGTGTTGAATCTGTTTGTCCTTAAAGAGTAATTTTGGTGATATTCTTTTGTATCATACAAAAATAAACACAAGAGCATTGGCTAAGAAACTAGAAGGAATTGACAACCCGTCTGTAGCTCTCAAATAACCATAAATATATCATTCCTAGACATGAATCCACTTTTAGGATCATTACTAATTTTAGGCACTAGCAAACTCCTATATGTGCTAATAACATATTTGAGGTTTGGAAATTTTTATTTATCAATGTTATTAATATGTGAAAAGGATAAGACAAAATCATATTAAGATTATTTCCATTTACTCTATTTGATAGAGCATATTATTAACATAACAGTCTACCTCCCAAATCAGTCTACATTGAGGTAGTACTTTTGCTAATGTTTATGATAAAATTTTATCATATTATAATGACAAATAATTTTAGAATATATATTCAGTAATTCTCACATAATCCCAATAAAGAATATAATAACGTATGGAAATTATTCAATGAGTTGACTATCAAATATCGTCATTATGACCTTAATAAAGCAAGTATAGTAACTTGTTTCTATAATTGACTATAAACCCAAGATAGAAAATATAATTCAATTAGTACATAAAGAAAATTTATGCACTAGACTTCTAGAGTAGCCTATAATTTTCTTTCAGAATTATGAGACAATATAAAAACCTAGGATATTAGATTTAAAACAGCAAATTTTGATAGATCCTAAACTAGAACAAAGAATTATAATATCAATAATAATTCTTGATTAAAGCCCATGATCCAAATTTTGAGTAAATATATAGAATCTATAGCATCCTCCTTAGCTATGATTCAATCTATAATATCTAAATAACTTTAAACCCATTGTGATTACTACTTGTGTATAAAATATCAATTTAAATTTCTGACAAATTTTCAAACTATTAATAAGTAGGATTGTACCTTCAAAACACTTTTTTAAATCTAATAAAGGAGATCTCAAATACTTATAACCCGTACTTAAGAAATTAACCTTGCTTTCCCTACAATATTGAAACCTTTAGAACTATTATTTAATAAATTAACCCACCTTATTTAAAAATAATAATAGAGGTCAATTCAATAAATAAATAAACTAAGACTATTTATCAATTCTAATTTTAGGAAATAAAATTTCACAACACCCGGAATTAGAAACTAGAATCAAAATTTTAAACCCTAATTTTAAAATCAAAATTGAGTGAGGATCAAATTTAATGAAACACCATTTCAACATCCATATTAACAACATGAATTTTTTTTACCCTAGGAGTTTTAACAACTAAACAACCCAATAGCTCCCAAATCAAACTATGAAAACTTAATGGCATAACTCTTGATTTCTCAAACCCAAATAAATTAGGTATTTCATAAATAATAATTATCTATTTAAATATTTGAAATATATTTATTTTAGTTCAAATAGAAAAATAAAAAAAATCTACATTCCCTAGTCAGTTCATTTCAAACCCTAGATGAAATATATCCTAAGAGGTTTAAAATATGACTAATTTAAACATTCAATAGTTAAAAATTAATATTGTTACCATTTTATGTTCTGGGAAGCAAATTGATATTAGAGTACAATTGTCCCCTATCTTGAACACATAATAAATTTTGATAACATCATTGTCTCAACTAATTGATAATGCTAATACAAAAATATGACTCAATCTCAATAATCAACTACACAATCAAATTCTGATGGCAAACCATAATAATGATAGCACAATAATAAGTAGCTTAACAAAATTATTATATTTTGAAACCACATTTATTATATAGATTAGTAGACCAAAACAAGGCAAAAAAACTAATTATATATTTTAGAGATTTTAAAATATATGCATATTAATATACCAATCCTTACTGCTATCAAAAATTTCCCCTTATATAAAATTTCTGAAGGAACTCTACGTAATTAAATGATGGACTAAATACCAAAAAAAATATTTTAAGCCCAAGAGACAACTGATCATCTTAAGAATATACAAGTTCCTAAATATACAAATAATGAGAGTCCTATTATATCCCGCACCATTAGAGATTATTTCATTGCAAATGCTTTATTAGTTTTAAGAGATAATGTTAATCTATTACACATATATATCTATAAAAAAAACATAGATTTATAGATCTGAAACTATATTATATTTAATATAAACTTTATGATAAAACAGTTATTTATCTGTGAGGGATTTTAAGGGCATCCTTATCAAAATCATAAATTTCTATTTCCTTGTGGATTTTTTAACCCTCTATACTATATATATATTGTAAAATAAGATTCTAATAATTTTAAGTATATAATTTCTGAAAACATAAAATACAAACATAAATTTTAGAACTGGGCCAATGACTCTACCCTTTAGAAATTTGAAAGCATAAGTAAATGTTTTCAACAT
The DNA here is from genome assembly GCA_031763035.1 of Lilium candidum. Lineage (NCBI taxonomy): Eukaryota > Viridiplantae > Streptophyta > Magnoliopsida > Liliales > Liliaceae > Lilium > Lilium candidum. The sequence goes on along the minus strand of JAUHJX010415306.1, from coordinate 1,270 downwards.
AAAAAATAAGAATCTGAAGAAACTGAGGTTGAAAAAATATATGTGATTGATGAAGTTACTGAGGAATTATTTGAAGAAGATTATATGATGGATCATTTTAACTTATTTGCAAGCTTGATAATAAATAAAAATATTTTTATAGAAGAAAATGAAAAAAACTAGTCACAGGGAGATTTCTACAAACCTTATAATGAATTATTAATAGAAGAAGATCCAACCAGCCCTGAAATGACTTTCCTATTTATGGATTCTTGTAACACCATAACTGTCCCTAACCAACAACCAACCAATCTAGAAAATTTTAAAATATCACAAACAATTTTTAAACAAGTGGAATTACTTATCCATATAAAATATTCATTCCTAAGACCTAACCAAACATTTTTAATCCTTGATACTTCAAATTTATTCCCTTGTGAGATAGGTCAACTACTAGACTTGCTTGGAAAAAATAAAACTACCATAAGATGGACTATTGTGTGTCTAATTTTATATAAAATAAACTCATTTTCTATATATATATATACACACTCTCAAAGATATTAAATATATTATTTTACATGATTATTAGACACATATACGTCACTGGAGCCACATATTAATATTTGTGTAAAAAAATATAGATTAAGTTAATTTTTGTGTAATAAGTACTTCATCATCAAGAGGTAGACTAAAATGTTATTATTCAAGTAATTTTGTCACTTGAGATATTATTAGATATTTGAGAAAAATATTATGTTAGGTTTAATGCATGTATAATAGGTATATGAATATTCAACAATAAATAATATATATTTTGTATATAATCAATATATAATTATTTGAAATATATTTAAATGGTAATCTAATCTTAATATATATATATATAATATATATTAAACAAAAAAATAAAAAAATTATATATATAATAAATTTTGAATAGTAAAATATAAATAGTAAATACATAAATAAACATGAAATATAAAAAATAAATATAAAAATAATAAATAATAAATAATAAAAAGTAAATATTAAATACTTATAATAAATAAATAAATAAATAAAATAAATAAATAATTATTTTTACCGAAACCCTATTTACCACTAAACCTATTTTGCTACCTTTCCTACCTATTTTGCCATATTTCCTACCTATTTTGCCACCTTAACCCCCTATTTGCCAACTTTTCAACCTATTTTGCCACCATTCCTACCTATTTTACCACCTAACATTACTATTTACAATAAACCAACAAATAACTCAGCATTTTTATATTTTTCTTCTCAAGTA
>JAUHJX010414195.1:0-11188 GCA_031763035.1 Lilium candidum | reverse complement strand
GAAACAATAATACAGCCTGCAACAAGAAATCATAAGAAACATCAAAAGAAATTATGAAGATGATCATTGTGCAACTATGGGCAGCTCGGTTGTCACTAAATTGATTTGAGTAGTGTCATATATTTTTTTATCATACTGAAAAATCAAACTTGTCGGATAACATTCTATAAAAAGGAATTATAGTACCTTCGATTTGTATGGAAATTCTGTTGGGTAACTGTCTTCCGGGAAAATTTCCAGGATACATTGTTTTACTTCCAACTTTTTATCAACCGATGATACAACTCTGACGAAAAGATCTTCTGCCCCCGGTACCTGAAATATAAAGAAACTAGTAAAATTGCAGTTGTCTTCTGCTAAAAATACAGTATTCAACATCTAGCATCAAATTTCAACTAATATTCATAGACCGAGACGAACCGAAACTTGTAACCTTCTGGACAGGTAAAAACCAAACAGTAAAGCTAGTAACTATAATGGAAGTCATGAGACCAATTAAAGATACTGTATTTTGAATCATATATAATATAAAGAGCATAAAAAGAACTTGCTACTAAGAAAAACTAGAGATGATGGATTCATATATAACAAGTTGAACTTTTATAAACCAAAATTTACAAATTTCTCGATAATATTTTACAAAATTATGGGCACAATGAGCACAAGTTTAATCACATGTAAAATCATAACCATAGAGAAAATAATAAGAACAATCACCTCATCAAAGTTTTTTCCGGATTGCCTTGCTCTATCTTGTCTCTCCTGCTTCAACCGTCTAAAAAGCCTCTGTTCTATGTGATCACTAAGAACTGTTTTCGGTAAATCTTTTGCGCCTAGAACAGCACTGTGAGGTAAAATTTTACGCTTTCCCTTCTCTATCTCTTCTACGTAACAATTGGGGCAAGTATATTCTGCTTTTCCTCCATCATTCAGCCGATCATTAAAAAGAGCACATATTTGATGTTGCCAGCTTTTACATTTATCACATTGAACCCACTGCAACAGACCCAAACATTACGACAAAACATTTCCAAGAATAACAAGTGGTCAAACATTTCGAAGTACCAACAGAAAAACTTACACATTCTTCTGTTTCTTCTTCATTTTTCTTTTTCTCTAGTTTCGCCTTTGGAAATGCAGACCCATCTACATCAATAGTGTCACCACACGCTTTGTTGAAGCACAGAAGACAAAAGTAGTGTTGAGTATCAGCAGTTATAATAGTATAATATGTCGCATAATGCTTTATGCGAGCACCACATGTTGTACAGTATTTTGGAAGCGGTTTGAAGGTAAGCTTTTCCATTGCACACAGCCGACATGAGTTCTCACTCATTTCCATTATTTGATTCTTTTCAGCCTTTTTTTTACTCTGTGGAAAATATAAGTAAATTAATTAATGCAGTAAATATTTCTAAAAAATAATATGGCTTCGGTATAATATGACTTCTGTATAACCGGAACATCCAACCTAAAACCAATTGGTGGTAAATGGAATTACCCCTTCAAATATTTATATTGGAATGCAAGGTTGGCCTAACTGATGCGGGATAAAACTAAACACTCCTCCCACGTGGCACTATTAGAAAGTGGCCTAGTGCATGGAGAAAGTGTGACTTATGTGGAGTATTTAGAGGCCTAGTGCATGGAGAATAGTGTGACTTATGTGGAGTATATCAAGTGTGTGAAATTCTATCAATAAAACATGCTTCATCCATTTCAACGCTGGGTTTACCACATGGAAAAATAGAAATATAAATATTTGATAATATAAGTACTACTAAAGAAAATGTCTTTTGTACATAGACAAAAACGGAATATTCAAATCACATGTAATTAAGTAATACAACTAAAGAGGTTAAATTCTCACATGATAAATTCTTCCAAGATGTGTGTAACTCAACCATTGAGTATAAGAATCTCCTAAGTCTTCCGTTCAAAAGTTACAGTAAAAGATATTTGTAAATCATCTATAATTTTTATTTCGTGGAGTACGAAATGTTCAAATTTTCTACTTTGAATATATGAAAGTCAAACAGTCCAACAATCTCAAAAAAATAAAAATAAATAGATAAATAAATAAATCTGAATCATCACCATATGGGATACTTTACATATTGATCCTGGGTTTACTAAGAAAGTAGTTGATTTATTCGAACTGTTTTCTTAAGATGGTCAGAATTTTTTGACCACAGGAAAAGTACAAATTTTTTCATCAAATAATATTAGTTTTGATCACATTTAGTTGATACAGCATGTGGAAACTATTTGTTCTTGGGTAAATGCGGCAGAGAAAAATATGATAAGAACAGTAAAGTGGGAAGAAGTGACACACTTGTTAACTGAACCAATGTCACAGTTACAACCAGTTCCTGCTGAAGTTTAAAAGATGAACGAACCACCATCCAATTTCCATTACTGATCTTAACTCTTATTAATCAACAACAACCCCGAAGGACACTAACTTCCCTGCCCCACTTGAAGGTCTAGCTAAAGAATCTCGGGAAAAGGTAATTAGATCCCTGATATAAAAGGAAAAGCCTGGAAGGTCTTTAACAAAAATGATTGTTACTACCTTAAAACAACAATAGAAAATTGCCCTAGGCGGGTTGGGCAAGTAATTCATATGCTGCCAGGTGAGGGGCAAAACTGAGGCATGGGCTATGTTCCGGAACAACCAAAACTAAACCAAGATTTAACTCCCAGTCATCAAAGTAACCAAAACAGCCTACTAATTTAACAAGTCTTGATTTAATAAAGATAAATTCCTCCAAAGATTTCCCCACAAAGTTTTCAAAGTGTTATACATAGTTATGCTGGCCCATTTAGGAACACTATTATGTTGGCCATTTTTGGCATCCGATTTATTGCAGAATCAACACAAATGGAGTAGTGGTTTTGTGAGGCATTAGTGTGATTTTACAGTTCTCCTCAAGGAAGATCCCTTCCCACGTGATTCCACAAGCTAAAATATATTGAGGGAGCACATATAGACTGCTCCTCCTCAATTACTCAGCTCTCCCTCAGAAATATGCAAAAACTTCAAGCAACCATATCAAGGGTTTCAAAGGAGATGAGTGATCAAGAATAGAGAGGGAGTTCTCAATTAAATATTCAATGTTTTTCCTCAATCTCGCCCACTTTTTATATCTCCCACCCTTGCCCTCAATCTCTCTCTAACTGCCGTCTCCAATTTTAAGGAAAGCCTCGAAACCTCAACTCGACTATCAACGTTGGGGATTCTATCAAATCAGACATACAAGAGGATTCAATAGAAAGGTAGCATGATAGACGTTCACCATTTCGGCTTTCTCATTCATTCAACCTTGATAAATCAAACATATCAGAGGAGAATTATGAGAGGTGAAAATAAAGTCCCCCTTTTCTAATTGATGTCAACTTGCTCCCACTGTATGTTTTCGGTAACAAGGTCATATATTAATAATCTTATAATTGAATTATCAATGAATGAATTTTAAATTTTATAATAATCACAAATTCGATTTTACTCGTTCTCAGCAGTATTGTCAAAATGTTATGATTCACAATGCGGAACTTATGATTCGGATTAGAAGAGGGCACTCCGATCAACGATCCAGTTGGATGTTATAATTCAATAACCAATCATATGATCTACTATCGAGTCACATATTTCTTATTCAATTGTCCTTCTAAATAAGAAAAATAATATAAAAGTCATTAGCAAGTAAAATGGTATTAATAATGTGTTAAATAATTATTCAAACTAATCCTAATATTTTAACTTTATGTGTTATATATTTGTTAAATAAAAAGAAATAAATATTTGTAGGAATAGACTCTAACTATGCAATCTATAAATGATGAGGACCAAATAATCTTAAATTACGTTCATAGTTTCTATAAGTTTACTGTGTATGAACCACTATACTTGACTAATTGACTTTTACATGACTGAAAAAAGTAATACTATTTGTGATCCGATTCATGATCAGACCTTCATTTCTCGATCATGATCTTGAAAACAATGAATTTCACCACATTTCTGAAGTTTACAAGTTCTTTGAATTAGCTGATGCTTTCAAAACTCGACTTGGTAACTATGCCCTGTACTCATGATCCTCTACTTTAAGAATTACACTCTAAACGGTTTTTCTAGACTTTGTACTAAGTAACTTTATTTTCAATTTGAGGGTTAGTATTGAAGGCAAGTCAATGGAGGGATATGTTTCATCTCATTATCCCATGCACCGGTTCATTGGCGAAGTTGATGGAGAGTACACTTTAATATCATTTACCGAGCATCACCGGGTTTGGGGATCAGCTCCTTCTATTACAGATTTAAATCCACCGTGTTTAGGAATTAAAGGCTGCCAGTCAAGTTAGGTTCTAGATCTTCAACATATGAAAAATGATAGGGCAGTATATACAGGGAATTAAAACCTGCCACACAGTCATTTATATACAGTTGAAGAGAACAATCAGTGTCAATCTAACAGGCTTGCAGCAGCAGAACCCAATAATTTACAAGGATCTTGGGTTCGTGCTTGAATAAGGAGCTCTTCACTGAAAGTTACACTGTAGGTAAAGAAGAATGCCATAAAGCCAGTGACCTGGGACTACAAAATTCTACATTTGTTTGAAATGCACTGGCTTTTAGATATCTTATCAGGGAAAAGACTATTAGAAGTAGTGTAAAATCGGCAACAGTAAATATTCACTTTAAACATATTCCCTGACGACCAAACAATAAATACAAAATGACATGACCATAGTTATAACTATTATGTAACGACTTGGTTTCAAGAAACTTCTAATAGTTGCCACATGTCGAATTCATGAAAGAAAATTATAGTATATTTGAAGCGGCCTTATTTTGATTATCCCTGTATAATATATTATAGTTAATAAAAATAAATGTCTATGTGATTATGTAATTAATTAACCCCCTGGCTTACTATCCTAATTTTGCCCGAACATCATATGCAGGTTGCTTAATACAAACATAACAAAGAGTTCCGACTGTGATTAAAATGATATTAAGCAATAAAAGAACGTACAAAAAGTATTGCTAGGTGAAGGACCTTGAAATGAGAGTGGACGTAATTAAAATAACGACACAACAGTAGCAGGTTTTTAACAAATATTGGAATATATTTTTCTGACACCCAACAAAAAGGAACATGATAATATCACAACGGCATAATCTTGAATATTTGAAATGATAAACAATTGCTCACAACACTATAGGCTTCAGAAATAATGACAAAACAGACAATATAAAGAAGATCCGAAATCCAGAGGCGCACCTGACCGACCCATTGCCTCAGACTGCGGATATGCTCTTTTATTTGCTCTGGAGTGAAAAGTTCGGTCAATGATACCCCTTTTATCTTTGTTTTTCCAGATTTACTTCCAGTTACAGAGTTAGCTAGGCCATTTGTCTCCACTTTACCTTCCACCTTAACTTGATCATTCTCTGTCTCAACCAACATGATTTCCTCCTTTACATGTCCGACAACATAATTGAGGTTAAGAGGTTCAGTTTCCATACTTGAAGTCTGTAGATTTTGTTCAACCATGTTGTCTGACATAGTGAGATAAACTTGTGCGGGTTCAGAAGATGAATTGGTGGGGACTTCAACCTCAGACATGGAAGAGTATGCTGAATAAGACCTTCGAAACTGAGCTTCCTGAGAAACTTGTGGTTGGCTTACAGAAGGAACAGAAACCGTAGATTCCTTATTGGACACAAGTGAAGGATATGTATGCTGCAATTTCATGCGTTTCAGATTTTGAAGATCTTCGGAAGTTTCACCAGATGGTGCACCTGTCTCAGTAACCACACTAACCTCACCAATTGCACTGAGATTTCTACTAGAATTGTTCATCTGATCTACTAGAATTATTTCACGAATAGGCACGCATACAAGACAATCAGTTGCAGGACATTTACGGAAATGTTCAATTAGTGACTTAGATTTAGTACACCGAGGAAATTCACATGCATTTGAAGTACAGCTGTCTATGTGCTTCACTAGTTGTTGGGCTTCTATACAGTGACGCTCTTTGCATGCCCCTTTCCGAGCAGAACATCTATGAGCCTGGATCAAAAACAAGAGCCATTTTGTCTGTTTGTGATAGTCAGTTTTTTGCTTTGAGCTTCTTGGTCCACAAGCTATTCCATTTTCAGATTGTGAGGCCAGAACATTCTGTGTGCTCGATTGACCAGACGTGCAACCACCAAAACGAGGTGGTTGAGCTTCTTCCAACCTTGTTAGTCTCTGTTGAAATTCTTGAATTTGCTGCTCAGATGATGATTTGTCTGGCATCTGGGAATTTTGTAGATGTTGAGGTTGACAATGACCCTGTGGGAGGGCATCAAGCTGTGTTCCTCCAAGGAGGGAGCTGTAATCATTTTGAGATACAGTAGGTTGTTGATTTTCCTGCAAAATTTGTTGAGAACCTTGTGAAAATACAGATTGAAAATCTGCAGGACTAGCCAAACGATCAAGTAATTGAGAATCTTGCGAATGATTGTTGATAGAAGAGATCTGTTGGTATTGACTTTGCAAGCCCGGAAGATGATAGTGTTCAGCAGTTTGACTGAATAGTGACTCATTATGTGACTCAATACCAGGCTCCGGCATAAGATGTACTTCAAAATTAGTAGCAATTGACGATTGCCTAAGAGGATCAGTCTTCGACAGACATGGCTGTTGATGTGCATATTTTTTATGTTTCCGATGCTGGTGTCGGAGTAGTTGTTCATAAGGCTGATTTGATTGTTGTTGAAAATTCTGTATCTCATGATGTAATTGCAGTACATGCTCTCTCGATTGAGATGCTTGATAATTTATGTTTTCTGACTGATCATATTCATATTTTACGATTGGAGACAGTTGAAGTGACTGCTGCATCACTGTATTCTGTGCCAAATGCATATTGTTTGACTTTAATTTGGAGTGCTGGCTCATAGGATTGGTGTTCTGGATATTAGTTGCAGATACAACAGATGATCCAAATCCTAACAAGTTATCAGATGCCGATAAATAATCTGCTTTCATTCCATTTCCATCACCTGCCATTGGCAATATTTAATGCGACAAAGATGAGGTATAATGAAAAGAGAAAACTACACATATTCTGACAAATAAAAATTGACCTTAAATAAATAAATGGCACCAATAAATATTCCAAAAATTGATATGTTGGAACGATTGCTAGTTACACAAGGATGAATGCCTCAAGGACTTTTGGGATTTTGAACCCCCAAAAATATAGAGCAGCAGCCATTAGACTTTTCCTCCACATCTCCCCAAGTACTCATCTCCATCCCGGGGCAGCTTAAACGAAAGCATAGTCGGGTCTGAGCTGATCAGAGTTGCCTTCTAATCAGACTAGGAATAACATTTAAACCCCCAAGCTTAATAGGCCTGTTAAACAAATGTCGGTACTGTTACCCATCCTATCACCAGTAAACTTCTATACGGAAGATCCCTAGAATTCCATCGGTCATATAAAAAATTCCCAGCAGCTACTGGTCCCCAAACCACCCTGGCTGTTGGTGTGGGAGGTTGGATAGGACGCCCCGAAAGGGTGTCAATCTTTTAAGCTTTAGTGATCATCAAACTGAGTTCTTACGTAAGTAGCAAAAAAAAAAAAGAAGAAGAGAGAGAAAGAGAGTGAGTAGAGATTTCCTGCAAGGTTCCTCTACTGCTTTTGAAAAAAAGGCTAGATAAGGAAATATATGTATCAAAATATACATGTGTGACCAAATCTAAGCGTCACACTTACAAACTCCAACCTCAAGTTGCAGCACCGGCATGATATGCAGTTCTCAGTTGCACCAACAATATCTACTGTCCCCAGCACTGTTGGTGGTATGATATGCAGTTCTCAGTGGCACCAACAATACTCAGCCACCCCTCCATAGCTGCAACTGCTCCTGCACAATGAGCCATCAAAGGTACGTTCTGTCAAATTTTGTATGGGTTTTCCCCTATCCTTTTTAGTCAGTGGTGGTGCCGTGAGAAAAAGATTTATGAACATTTTGATCTTCAAATTGTCTAATAGTTTTAAGGATGCAATCTAAAACATGCAATGTATTTTCTGTTGTAGGACTAGAGTACTTTGAAGTGATGCGTACATAGTATTTTTCAGGCGAATAGATTAACCGAATAATCATTTCAAGAAGTTCGTCAGCTGATTAGTACCGTTTACCGATTTTAACTCTCGCATTCTGTCTGTTATGCATTCTCAAGGGAGCATTAATTCAAAATTAAGCATTAGGCAATAATTATGCACAAGTATACAAAAGAAAGTTATCATGACATTTTAATCGTATACGTACTGTGCCAATTAATATACACAAATTCAATCTCATACCACATGCAATGCACGGAAAGACTTTAAACGCTTACCTCAATCTTACTTGAAAACGTTGATATCCTGATGAACTGCGTGATGGTAAGGAAAGTACATGGGCGCTGGTAGGCAGAGTTGCAGCGTTATGAGACGTGCTTGAGAATAATACAAATCTCTTTATTAATCTGTTCGGATGTTTTTGGCGGGAGAACACGAATAAAGAAGATGTGCATGGGTGTGAGTGTTTTCCCTCGACGTCTTTACAACCCATGCAGGGACTCCTGAGATTAGTTTTCTATCAAACCACCCATTAAATAGAACAGATCGGAAACCAAGCAAGCCAATATGCCAAGCCATCTAGAAACCAAGCCATGGGATCCATCCTATCCATCACAGAGAATCGAAGATCCAGGCACACAGAGAGGGGAGAGTGTTGTTGAATAATCTAGGTTGATGAACGTGTGATTTACCGTTCGTGAGTACGTGGAACTTAAGGTGGAGGAGTGTTGAAGATCCAGGCACACACTCTACAACTATCAAGGTTCTAATTTTGTTATACTCTAGTAAAATTTTGATTTTCTATTAATGACAACAAATTACTAAAACTATATAATTATTGGTCATCTATAACAAGTGTACAAATTAAGGTCACTTCTTAGATAGGGGATTATTATATACTAGCCTGTGGAACTTGGTTGGGAATGGAATTCATAATACACTTCCACCTAGAAATATAAGATTACTTCCAGCTATTCATCCCTCTTCTATTTTTCATCAACTTTCTCACCTGAAAGATTCAATTGATTCCCAAAATGCTCAAAACCTTCAAGAAGATTTGATGTTATGTCATTCACGGAACCCGAGTCTAAACTGGTATGTACTCCACCGATCTAAGATAGTATATGTGACTCAACCGATGAAACTTGGGTTCCTCATGTTAGAAAGTGTTCTCTGTTGATGATTGATGATAATATTTAGTACTCTATGCATACATCTAGAGAAACATATGCTATTCAATAGAGACGGTTGTTATTTACATCATAAACATATTTAGTAATTAGATAGAGATGGTTGTTATTTAGATAAAGACATGAGTCATGCACGATTCAATTAGGGTTTTCCATTATATTTAGTTGGGAGTGTTAATATTTAGATTTTCTATGTCTTTAGGGTTTCAGATTATATTTGGTAATTAAATGGAGACTAAACACATGAGTATTAGTCTTATTATTTTATGGGTCTATATAACACCAATTTATTCATGAAACACTTTCCAACAAAATAAAGGAGTTTTCCAGCAAAACAAAGAGAGGCCTGATTCTCTCAAAGAAGTCCAATAGGAAGAACGCTCGCTCAAAGAAACCGTTTAACTTTACTATCTTCCAGATTTCTGTTTGCAGGCTATTAGTGTTCTGCTAAGTTAAACTATAATTTTGAAGGACTAGGGTTTAGACACTTGTTTCTTACATTTTTTGGGTGGCAATTGGGTGATATATAATTCTTGTCTATTTTATTTTTTGAAATATGTGTATAATGTGATTTTCAAAAATTACAATTTACTCTGAAGCTCAAAATTATTGAAGGTATTGCCTCCAAATATATGTTCTCTGAAACAAACATGGCCTTGTTACCGGATCATTTCTCAGTAAATTTATTGGTATTAGATATTTTCAAAACGAGGTATCAGAAATCTATGGTACAACAAAATTCAATCGTTATCAATCACAATAACATTTTTATAAAAATTTCAATAACCCTCGACTTACCACAATCCAAACAAATGCTCTACATTCAAGACTCCCCTTCACTAAATCCCTTCTTGGGATTCAGAATTACACACTTATAGAGGGTTCGGAATTAAACTTACATCATTCTAGATGGCTTAGAATTAAACTCCCTTGGTATAATTAAATATAATGTTAAGGGGTAAATAAATATCACTATTTTTGTGAACTACCATTGAAAAATAGAAACTTGGATATTATAGATTAAATAAATAGCCCCAAAAAATTGATAAATTTTAGATGTGTTCCTACCCACAGAGGAAAGCATGTATGTCCTTGATATAACTAAGATGTAGGAAAGAACCTAATAAACACAAATTTGCAAGAATTTGATAAGAAAACCAAGGGATTGTTTGACTAGTAGCACAAATGAACCGGTTCATAGCAAACTGAACAAAAAGGTGAGATCTTTCGATCAAAATAATCAATCGAAGAAATTAGAAACACCAAAACTCTAGATTCTAATTAATCGAAGTAATTGACACACCCTAGTTTCAAATAAAATGGAACAATCACATCAAAATCTATCAAGATTTCTGCCAAATCTCAAGAAGAAAGCACAGGATTGAAGAAATCAAGCATGAAATATTATTAAAATGGGAATTTTGGAGGATTAGGACACACCAAAATTGATTCGCCGAGGACAGCGAGCAGATAGAAGAAGACCTCAAGACTGATGGTGGCGGTGATTATAAAGCGAAACCCTAGATCGGATAATTCAAAGGGCACATACGTGGACAAACTGGTTAGTCCACAGATTTGTACAAATAGACTCAAAGACGAGTGAGATTTAAGATCTCGACAATGATTATTGCCTGGTATGTGAGGTGAATTGATGCAGTTTAATTTAGGCTGGTAATCCTAAGTTTTAGGTTACCCTTGAATGTGATTCTTGGGATCATCCACAACAGGGAGATCTATTACTTATATTTAGTCCCATCTAACACTTTTGACACATGACAAGAGTGTGTCAGGCCAAATTCAGTCTCAAACACTATAATAAGAAGACGTTATGCCAAGTATAAGTGACAAGGTGAGTGACAACACATTCAAAGTGA
>JAUHJX010413085.1:0-11238 GCA_031763035.1 Lilium candidum | reverse complement strand
AAAAAGGATTAAAAAATACGTGCAGAGCACGACCAGGCTTGGAAGCAGGCAGGAATTCATCACCTGTCTGTAGCTCAGAACCACATAATTAGAAATAAAAATTACTTAAGGACATATCCAAACTAAAAGTAGGCAGGTTTCATCACTTATCTATAGCCCATAAACTATCACAAATATATTAAACTAAAACTCAAAATACTTGAGGAACTTCTGAAATAACACAGCTTTAGTACATACTCCTAGTGACATTCTGGCTAAGAGAACTTTAATTTACTACCTGGTCCCGACGGGAACGAAAATAAAAGAACCAGGTATGTAAGCACCTTTGGGAATACTTCCTATAAGTCTAGGGGAGGAAAAGTAGTGTCAGAAGAGCTAAATGTCCGACTAGGTAAGGCTAGTTATTGAGTCTTTTGTCAGACTAAAAATATATCATCTTAGGAAGGATTAATCTAATATAATAGATAACTAATTCTGATATTTATATAAAAATATTAAGGTTAATATATTATGTGCTTATATTTTTTGATCCCCCTAAGCCTTTGACACCTCAAACTATTTAAACATCTGCCCACCTAATACCCATTCTATGGAGATAAAAGGTAATATGATGGATTACTATGCCCCAACTTCAGAATATAATTATCCTTAGCCTTATTATGAGTAGTTTGAATATGATTGCCCTCAACCTTACTGTGAGTGTTGTTAGAGTAGCGATCATTACACATCCTAATACTCATCACTCTATGACAACTTAGCTTACAGATAACTATATTATAACAAACCCAATTGACCACATATGGGCATGATACTACTAACTACCCTGATAATAATTTGCCTCCTACTAACTATTAGAAGCCAGTCATACCTATCAACAATCAAACGCTTTCCCCAAAACTCCTGAATTCCAAATTCTTTAGTATTTTTACCCGCCTAGAGAACCTTATGAGGTGAATCAACACAATCTTATGGACTATGATGCCTACCCAATTTCAAGAAATGGTGTCTTAATATTCTTCATATCCCTCAGGACATCATGAACCTGTACTGCCTCCTAAGTCATCTTTGGAGGATATATTGACCGAATATATTTAGGTGGTGACCAATCAAAATGAGCAACAAAATTAAATATGAAAAACTCATACCCAACTCATAGAATCCTAAACCTAAGACTTTTAACAAAGATTAGACTATTTAGAAGATAAACTTCTGGCTGAGAAAAATAAAAATGATATCTACAACATGTAGAATATTTTTCTCGATCAACCTATTGTTAGTCTTAAGGATTTCCCTACTAATCCCACATTTATAAATAGGAGGTCATCATGAGACCTAGATGAAGATTTTGAGGAGAACCTAATGTTAGGATTAGAAGCCTTTCCCACTCCCACCTATATTCAGTTAAACAATATTATGCCTATCTCAATTCAACTAGATTTGGAAATTAAAAACTATAATCCTTACTTATTCTTTAGAAATATTTCCAAAGGAGGATATTGTACTTTTAAATTCAGGAATTTCCTTCCTTGAAACACCAGACCAAGTACCAGTCCAGTAAATACTCACAAAACCATTATTAGGCAAACTTTTGGAGGATATTGATGAAAAGGTTGAGCAACAATCATCAAATAAGGAAATCATTAATGATATTGGCATAATTAATAATCATGATTTGGATGACATCCTTATGAATGATGCAATCGAGGTAGATTGTCCATTGGACCCAATAACCTTAAACCTAGATACACTTTACCCGATTTATGCAATCGAGGTCGAGTACCCTATTTATAGCTCTCAACCCATTGAGATCAATGATCCTTCATGAGCCCCCATCTAAGAGTGACCCACCAGAATTAAAGTACCCAAGATAAATCCCTATTATTATATATCATGTGAGTATAACCACCACCAAGAGTAGGAAATAGGAGAAATTGAGCAGATGATGTTTCTTAGACCTCATTACCAAGCCGACTACTCTGGTAAAAGAGACATTACTACCCCACAGAGGGCTAGTTACCTCCCATGGAAGGCACTATGAACACACACTGAGACATGCACCCTTAGGAAATAAAGGAGGTGATAAGCATATGAACTTTGATGAAACATCTCCTATCTCCTATGATTTTTAAGCCACCATGTTGACCCATCGCTTCTATTACCCAACAACTATCTAAATCTATAAAGACAATATATACCCTACCATTTATATAAAGTAGTTTTGCTTTACACATATACCCTATAATAATGATACCACCCTTTGATGCTACTTTATAAGTAGCTTATGTATCATCTCCTCTCACTATTTCTCAACCTTAAACACATGGAGCATCATATCTTTTTACCAAATTCAAGCACTCTTCATCAAGAATAACTCACTTCACATCTCCTATCCCAATTAAACCAACACCTTCTTTATTGTCAAACATCTCTTCAATAAAAAAAACTCAAGACCTATAATAAAGTGACCGTTAGAGACCAAAGTAATGACCTAGACACAAACCTCTTTATCATCGATCTATACCCTAGAGCTGTGAGAGATGAGATCATCCACACAAACTTAGAATCTGTGGTAGACATGTTCAATATTTTTCATGGCCACCAAGACCTCAAGAATGTACACAAAGATGATATAGAGGCTGCCAAGGTAGTCACTAAGGGATTAACCAAGGATTCCCTAATAGAACAATAATAAATGTACTGACCATAAAGTGTCTCTTGATAAACCATCCATAATATCCTAACCTCATCCAAGAGGACATAGAGTAAGATGACACCAAAAGAGGTAGCCACCAAGTCTGTAAGTTTATCGAGATGACCCTCCCCCTCAAAAAATTCATATCCCAAGAAAACTAAGTCCCTAATTTTAAATTCAAATAGTTCTCAGAGTACTATGGTGATGATAATATGAACTAATATTAATCCTATCACTAAAGTTATGAGTATTTCATTAATTGTTACACTTGCCTTAAGAATACCATCGAGAATATAGTGGAAGACAAATACATCCATGCGTGTGTGGCATGGTCCAAGATGATATAAATTAATATATCAACAACTTGGTGAGACAATATCAAACCCTCAAGTAAGGGAATTTTGATAGGGACATCTACACAATTGATTAGAGGTTTTGGTCTAGGCCCTCTGCCTCTTATAAATTGGCATCCACCCTTGCCATCATTATTAGGATAAGTAATGGGTAAAATATACTCACTGTCCAAGTTAATATAGGCATGCACAAGTATATAACTCCCCTTATCATATTCACCAAGGATGGCTTCAAGTATACCAAGGGTAACTATAATAATGCCCTACTAGTCGAGCTCAACTTCAGAAACTCCTAGGTCATGTGGTGTATGATTAACCCGGGTACCTCAGCCAACATCCTATATTCAAATATATTTAAGTAGTTGGGTATGTCGAAGATTGAGGTTAAACCTTGTACTGAACCCATATTTGGCTTCAATGATGAACTCATGAAGGTCCATAATATCATCAATATCAATATTACCACCACATACAAGGTTAGATGGGTAGAGTTCATCATGGTGAACTATCCCCCATATAAAGCCCTTATAGGGTGATCACTCTCCCTGGAGACTCCTATAAGTTACCCACTATGTGGAAAAAGTCTCCAAGATCACCATCCTCAGCTTCAATGAGTTGGTTGAAGGAGATGAACAAAAGGATGAGGCAACCAGAAAGAAGAAACTCATAAAGTAACAAATTCTAAATGATGTTATGTTTGTTGCTTGAGAGATTTCCTCAACACCAACCCCAAAGGACATACATAAGAGTATTTATGTAATCCTCATCACAGTGAACTCCCCGAGTAACCTAACACCTAATATTCCACCAATCCAATAGACAAACATGATGATCATGGCCCATTCTATCCTAGTCATTATGCATGCTACGGTTAATCAACGAAATATTAATACTGGAGTTGTTCAACCCTATGGTGGCCTAACTGCATATACATTAAAGGACCCTTCCTCTGGTACCCCGGATGCCAAGGGGAAGGGTCACTATCTATCCAGGATGACCTTGGCACCCCCATGGAATACTACATTGACTCAGATTTCCTAAAATCATTAAGTTAGGCAGCTATCAACCCCGACCATGGAGGGTCAATCCTGTCTAATCTGACTTTGGAGAAATAAGATGAGATAACTTACTCAGACTTGGGGGTTGGTGGGATAGGTGAAACCTTTATTTCTTTTCCCTCAGTAGCACCTCCGAATCTCATTATCCCCTAGAATATAGAAGATAAATAATACCCCACTACTTTATTATTGTTCAACTAATTTGGGTTGAATGACGCCTTAGAGCCTCATCAACACTCGATTAAATTCAGGGTGAACTAACCAAGTCCTCAAGTCTCCAAAATGGACCTTGTCCATGGCAATTCTAGGGATATAACCTACCTCTAGACTTTTCTTCCTTATAGAGGCTAGTGGCACCAAAACTATACTCCTAATGTATGAATCAAGTATACATCTTTATGTTTTACAACCCCTTTTCTCTATTACTCTCAAGCCTTTAACTTTTAAGTACTTGAAGCTCCAATCGAAATACCCTCAATGACAAGGGTGCAACGACCTCATCAATTGAAAAATATTTCTCAACTTATTTGCGGCTTATAGTTCAAAATCCCAATCCCACAATCAAATGGGGACAAATAATTCTCCTAGTGGTAGGTGCCACTCCTCAAGCCACAACTAAACAAAAATATGGGAGTCCCATCAATAGAGATAATTAATCTACTAGGCGAGAACATAACTATCTCCTTATGATGAGAAACACTCATAAAAAAATATTGAATTGAAAATAAGAGAGCCTATTGTCAATGATAACCAATCCACCATGAGAGAAGATAATTTTCCCCTTATGGTAGGCACTGCTTCTCAGGATGCCAAATATTCAAATACAGAAGACCTTATTATGGAAACAACCAATTTATTGGGTAAGAATGAAAATTTCATCTACCCATTTATAGTTAATAGTTTAAACACTACATGATAAAGTTAAGGAGTTAAAGATAACCTCAATGCCCAACTTTGACATAAACTAGTTCCAAGCCTTCTAACTATACATATTTTTGATCATGACATTCAAACCTTTTACTAATGCTTGACTCATAAGTTATAAGCCTGTTGTCCCAACTTTGACATCTTCATTTGCTTTACCTAGCTATAAATATTAATAAGTCGGTCATTGATAAACCATATGATCTATAATCACAGTCTTTATGACTTACATACATTATGTTGTGATACACCGATTATACTAACTTATGACTGAATTAAGAGATAATTCATCAAAATCATTTAATTTAGGGATCACAATTATTACATATAAATATTATTACATTCAAAATCATTGTCGTCCTCTTATCTGACTAACTATGATGAGGGACAATAGTACTCCTCAAGCTCCACCCACTTAGAAAGATCATCAACAATGAGGTAAATATCACTCTTGATAACCATATGAGTCTCATAATCAATGACTTCCTTCTTACCTTCCACCTTAACCTTAACACCTAGGTTATCATCTTTAATGATCTTATTATAGTTCATATTGGTTACCCGTTCTCCATTTAGGTGCCATACCTCAAAGTCTTCCATCATATGTTGTTTGTCCCACTTGAGGTCATTTACCTTCTGCCTTAGAACACAAATTTGCTATTATAAGGAACAAGTGTTGACAATGACATCATCTTCCTATAACTTATAATTAATACATTCATTCTTCAAATATAGTACTCATTTCTCCAACTTGTTTTTCTTATAGGCTAAGGTTTTAATCTTAGTTAGCATGTATATCATCGATAATGTCAAAGACTATCACTTATGCTCGAAGACATCCTTTAAATTGATGAATGTCATAATACACACTCGACAAAGAAGTTGGTCTATAAATTATCCACCCTTGTGCCCGCCATACAAACCTACATAAAATAGTTAAAAAATCAATAAAAGAACAATAATACATAAAAATCTTCATACGGTTGTAGGAGTCTTGTACCTCCTTCAACTCATTCTATGAAGGGAACTCCATCCCAAAGGATTGACCCAAGGATACATCACCCAGGTAATGACTATGCTTCAAGTAGAAATTGATGACCTCCATCTTGTATGCCCATTTACAAGTGGTGATATATATAGTAAATATTATACATGGGTAGGTTGATAATTGATAGCCAATAGAAGCTTAACTCCTAGCGATCAATAATAGGTTGTGATTCCAAGTATCTTCCTTTAGAAAGTGCTCGATTAGAGGACATGAGTAGTAGAACCTTATACGAATATTCCAATATTCAAGTGATCTAGTACATTCTACAACCACGAGAGAAGTTGATAGGAGTTATTAGTCAGCTGGCAGGGGGTAGTCTCGACTCCCTAAAAATGTTCCTGGTATAATAAAAGATTTTATGAGACCATATAGTATTTGACCAAGTCCCCATGATTGAAGATATACCTCTCATGATGAAGGCATATCACCTCCAACTTATTATATCCTCAATGTCCCAATCAACATTGGTTTACTTAATATATCCAATCACCAGGCATATCTAACTTATATTTTTCATACTCTTAGTAATCTCCTTATTAGTACATGCTGGACTAACCTTATGCTTTAACAAATTAGGAACTTGGTCTACTAGGTCCTCCCTGCCCGATGATAGGGACTTCGTATCACCCAATGACTTGTGAACCCACAACTTGGGGCTCCTCCTCACTTGATGCCCTATGATCATCAATGATCTCTAAATATGAATGAATAAGTTACACTTTAAGTCTAATAAAGGAATTATGGACATAGTAACTAACCATGGAAAAATTAAGTTCATCATCTCTAGTGTCAGATGGGTAGGAGATCTTCTCAACCTTTGTGGTGGTGCCTAGGCAGACATCTATCTCTCTTCTTAAGCTCCATGTATATACCACATAACTGAAGCTCTAGGGTGGCAATGAAGCTCTATTTATAAGTAGAAAAATGCTAAAGTGAAATAAAGCTTTATATAAATATAAGACATGAACCAAAGATTTGTGAGCCACCAAATGGTTGAATCAAAAGACACACATATATCATGAATCACAAAACCACATCACAAATCATCATGATAGTTTAACAAGACTAAATTATTCTTTTATTCATTGATAGGATCATTAATCAAAGAGTTTCACACAAGTACATACACAATGAGAAAAATAAAAGGAAAAAAGAGATAAGTTCCCCATAGGATGAGAGACTGGGTTAGTGCCAACAACATCCTTATGGGTGAGGGTATTGATGACCTAGTTTGTCAGCCCCAATAATATCATCCCTAGTCTCCTCGGTAGCTACCATGATATTCTCAACATTCATAGAAGGCATCCAATTAGGAAGGATGCGTATAAAAAAGTGCACATATTTAATCATAGGTTCCTCAAATTCCCTCAGTACGACTTCATAACTTTTATTCGAGTAAGGATCATAAAAGGGCTTACCCTTTCTAACTATCCTCAACCTAGATAGAAGATAACCAATTACTCATTGTCATGGTCTCTCAATATTATCACCTACTCCTCTATCTCTCGCACCAACCTGGAATCATTTGCCACCAACTCCTAATCCTTTGACTATAAGGTCATCTCCCTCATCATCGCAACCTCCTTTAGTTACCCCACCTCCATCTCCCTCACTCTATTTTACCTCAGCATGGAAGTTTTCTTCTTATTATTATCCTTGTCCATATTGTTAAACTTGGTCTATAGCTCTATTAGGGTATTAACACGAGCCTTTGCACCCTCCTTTATTTGAGTTAATGAGTCAACCTAGGTTTTCATCTCACCCATGGCCTTGGTATGTTCTTGGGAAGCCTCCTCTTACTCCACCTAAAGATCAATTTCTTGCTTGTGATCCCTACCTACCTCCACCTTGAGGTAATCCCTTATCGCCTCAACCTTCTAGAGCTATTTTCGGAGCTTAATGAAATAGTCAAGATTGGACCACTATTTATTCTTTGATTTAAAGAGGTTCATTTCCTTCAATAAATCACTTGGACTGGGCTTCTTCACCTCTCTGATGGGTCTCAATAATGACTTAATAATTGCTCCAGACTTTACCATAGATCCCGATTATAACTTTTATTGGTCAGCCGACTACTATGTCATAATTTTTTTGGTATATAAGATTTACTTCACCATAAACTAGCCCAAGAAGTACATTCAAGGTTGAAAATGCTTACCTCCTTCCCCACTATTAGAACCACTTTAGAATGTAACCCCACAATTAGTGTTATAATAGCTTCGGATAATAACCTCTTTATCGACTCCAACAATCATCTCAAACTCAAACTGGTGAGAGTAACATTCTCTCCTTTGGTACTTCTTGTGGTGCCCCTTATCATCAACCCTCCTTAGCGAAAGCTTTATCGATCTTCTTGGAGGTATGGTGTCATCTTGTATGATGCTCTTTAAGATCTATGTAATCATCCACTACCTTCATTAGGGTAACCCTTCGTTCCTTAGGGATAATTTTCTCTTTCTCTGGGGTAACTTTCACCTCCCTCGGGACAACCCTCTCATCGATGATGAGGGATCCATGTAGGGTAGTTTGCTCCCTTGACACTAGTAGGCAATGAAGTAGGATATTGTAAGCCCATGGTCAGGTACCTTCATGAATGGTTCTTATGGAATGGTCCTCGTAGTTTGAAAACCAACAGACCTATAAACCTGAAGACTACCTATAATATATGACCTAAACATAAATCCCTTGAGCGCCCTATCAAGTATCAGCCCAAAGAGTTCCCTAATATACCCATGACTCAAAGGTCATGGTCAAGGATGGAAGGTAATAAATAAAATACTCAAATATTGAAGAATAAGAGAATGACCCTCAAAAAGGTCTCAAGGTTAAGTTTATATATGACAAGAGACTAAAAAATACTCAATATTCCAAACATATATGATTCAGGATGACCCCACTTATTTCAGGGTCTAGGTTCAATTATTAATCTTGTTGGACTTCCCTTATGAGTCCCCTTGGAAATACCTCAGGGTGCCAAGGTAGGCACAATAATAAATCAACCTCCTCTATGGTTGCTTAACTTGATACCCTCTAAATGAAAATGATTCTTTATATTACCGGTCAGGCTGGTGCCATCCTCCTCTTTTGACTCAACCTATAATTGGGACTTTGGTACCTAAGTAAGTGCCCATATCACTTAATCTAACTTCGCCTCGAGTCTACTATTAAATTTCCTCAGTAAGGGGGTGGCTACTAGCATTATCTCCCATATGATGACCTTTATGCTCAAAGAAACCCCAAATCATAGTGATAAGGATGTGCAATAACAAAGGTGTTCATATTATCTCACAAACAAATTAAGTTACAAGACTAAGGGGTGGCCGACTACCAAGACACCCCAATAAGATCAATATCATCTTGAGGATGACTAACAACTAAGCTACTCCCTACCATGTTAGTACTTTTATGAAAACTAAGTTATTATAAATTATAGGGTTATCTTTTATCTCATCATCTTCCACAGAGAGAAATTAGTCCCCATAATTAAGGGCAGGGGTGACCAACTATACACCCTTCACCTCCTCATCTAAAGAAATTTTTATGATGACACATGATCGGGTGCCATCATGGTGCATCAACTTGGCACCCCACATGAGTATATACAAGAACTACCACATGTCATCGACCTAAGAACTATGTGGGAGGCATCATCCAAGGTGCCATGACCCTACCCCTTCAAGATCCCCTAAAGCCTAACTCCAGAAAGGGCTCATAGTATCAACCCCATCACCACAACATCTTACATGCTAATGACCTCAGAGCTAAGGTCACCACTCTCACTATCAAAAAAAGTAAAGCCTTAAGGGTGCCAAGAGGATCAATGATCTATAAAAGAGATAACTCATTAGAAGATTGAGTCTAGGTTTCTCATGGAACCAATAAAGGTGCCCCAAGAAAATTCAGATGATGACCTAAAAAATAAACTACTAAGAAGAAACTCCTGGGAAGAGGCATATACACTGATATATGTATCACTTAAAAAATCCAATGGATGCTTGAGATGAGACACTCTCCCCGTTAGTGTGACATGCCCATCACCCATAGTTCCCCAAGGGTATATATCATTGTTAGATGTGGGTCAATGCTCTCTCATATAAAGTAGAGCCATAATATAAAAATAAAAAAAATAGAGCCATAAAAGATATTTATAAGTCGTGATAAATGTGTGTCACATGTGTCTCATGTACACCATGTTAACATCATGTGTTTCCATGGTAACATGTCATCATGTCATCAATGGCTACATATATTCTATGATTCACCATATAAATATCCAAGTACTATGTCGACAAGTCACACTAGTATATAAATACTATGTTTGCATGCCACATTAATGTACGGTTTCTATGATAATGAGCTACAACAACATTAAGACCTACATCAATATGATATATTAATATGTGTCAATTTGACAACTGGTTGGTTTGTATTCGATACCCCATTGTGTTACCCTTCTTGGTGCCTACCTTAGTGTCTCAAAGTGAACCTTCATGGTGCCAACCTTGGTATCCCTGTAATATTACCCATTGACATCAACTTTAGTGCCACAAGTATCTTTGCTAGGGTATTAGGTGAGGGGTATTATCAGAATAAAAATTCCTATAGGTCTCACCCTTCTAGCTTATTAACCATGATATTAACTTAATTGCCAATATAGATATACCACCTTAATAGACTTAAGTCAGATGGGTACCCTCCTTGTCACCATGACCCATAACCCTCTATAAGGATTATAAATTTCAAATTATTTTATGATTTATGTATATTATGGTGCCATCCCAGACCTACCCCTTCCTAGTCAGGAAGGGTCGATGATGCCTGAAAATACCCTATTTTCTGCATTCTAGTTGGGGAATGATGAAAACCTTAATAATGATAAATTTAACTGAAGATACCAACATCATAATAATAAAATGAACCATTTGAACGGATTGGATACACATATATGGAATTATACACACCGGTTGGATAAACCCTTCTTCTTTAATAATAAAATGGAACCATAAAAGATAATGAAGTTTTCTACTAGAGACCATGAAAAGGATTATAAATAAGGCTGGGAAGTTACGAAGCAGGGAATCAGGGGGGATCAGATCAAAGGCAAGGGAGGAAGGAGAGATCTTAGAATCAAATCTTCAATAAATCAGAAGAGAACTCAGATTT
>JAUHJX010411974.1:0-11325 GCA_031763035.1 Lilium candidum | reverse complement strand
ATTATAATTTCATATTATACTTGAAACTTGAATGACCCAAGTCCAGGTAGATTGGTTCATTCATTTCCTTGCATGTCACATATCACTAAATAGTTAAAAAGACACAACTCTAGATAAAATTTATTTTTACAACATATGATCTTTAAAAATTAATTTTTACACTATGTATTTCAAAAAAACATCAGTTGACATTGATTTATACCCCATGTATATTAATTAATAAGAAACCCCTCACTTATGTAGCTTTTTCCCTTTACTTCCCAACAACCATTGAGGACAATATTTACATTAAGTGTAGGGTTGCATGTTTGGCTGAAGATGTTAAACATAGCACTTATTGGGAGGTAATCCAGCTCAAATAAACGTAATTTAGGACATTTTTAACCCTTTAAATTTTTAAATTTTTTTTCCAGTTTTTGAGAGAGAATTAAATAATAAAAATATTTTATTATTAGCTATTTTAAATCCTATTTACTCCTAATTTCAATCAAGTTAAGAGAAATAATTTTTAAATTTTTTTTTGTTTTTATAATATTCTCTATTGCCATTCACCTATCAAAGAGAAATTCTAATCTTTAGCTTCATTCTAAGGTCTTTTAGAAAAATTCCCTATATTTATAAATTGAACCTTTTATTAGAAGTTAAGTCATATATTCTTGATTCTTATAAATTGAGTGTGGAATCACTATTATAGTCTTATTAGTTTTAATAGAAGAGGTAAGGAGATGAACTAGATTATCCTCAATACCTCACTTTAGATATGAGAGTCTTTTTTAAAGATCGTGTCATTTAAGTCAGTCCCCCAGTATGTAGAGACTCCTCAATTTTAAAAATTAATCAGATGCTAAAAAATAGAAAGTTAACTAAATATCAGAAAGATTACCCAAAAGGCAACTAAAAAGCTTAAAGCATAGTTCTTTGAAAATTAAAGGCCAAATATATAAAAAATAGAATATGTAAAAAATAGAGAAAATATTACTGTTAAAATAATATAGGTAGTGAAATTACTAAAAAATAGAGTCCATAGTGATAAAAATGCTAAAAAGTATAAAAATCTGATAAGTGAGTAAGCATCTGATTATAACTTATATATATCATCAACTAGGAATGTAGAAGACTTTAGGAGCATAATCCCTGTTAGAAGAGATAAAATAGTTTCAACCCCCTCATTTATCAACCCTATAAGTCATAGAATATGAAGAAATCTTGACTACGAGGTAAAATGATACGAAAGCAAAATAATTATCATTGATAAGTTCCCACTTAAGGTGAATCTTCTAGACCAATTTCTTATATTATAGTTTGTAGATCTCCTAGATATATTTCCACCAACTATTGGGATACCATCAAATTTCATATTTGATCAATAATTCTCTTGTGTTAAATTTTGAAATCTCAATTAAATAGTTTTTACTCTTTTGATTACACCCAAAAAGATTTTTAATTATTCGTGGAGAGCAATATTCAAGTATAGGGTTGTGTGGAATCACTATTTTAATAATTCCTCAACATATTTTACCCCAAAATAAATTTCTGAAGTTTTTAAAACACATGGATTTATCACTTTTACACCACATGATCACCTACTAATAAAATATATCAAAACTTCAAAAAAATATCTCTAGAAGGGCATAATTTATGACAAACTTGACCTTAAACATATTTGATATATAAGAGGATAAAACTTGAAGGGGATGCTCAATTTTAAAAACATAGACTACACTTGACCCGTGGCAGTCCTAAAGGTATTTTCCTTAATTATATCCCCATTACATCATCAAGTATGCATTTAGTGACATTGAGGATATTAACCTTAAAATAAAAGCACTGAGATATGCCAGGATGATTTAGTTGCCCCTGAGAATATTTTTTTATATCTATATCTCCTTTACTTATTTAAAATTACATTATTGACATTTGTGAACATTACCTTAAGAAAGAGAATCCAAGAAAAATCTCAGAGAAGTTTAGGACCAATTTAATCAACTTGACCCATTTGACTCAAGTAGGTGCCCCTAATAATTTATTAATCATCATTCCCCAAAAATTATCTCAATTGACCTAAAAATACATGACATAATATTCATAATTAAATTATTTACAAATTCCCATTTTTTTACTTAAAAATCCATTTTTCTTCAAAACTTAACTTGGTGCCAATAACAATTTCTCTATTATCACAAAATAATTTCCAAGAAAAATTATTCCAAAATGTGCTCATTAAAATTTGAAAAATAATCATTAAAAAACTCCTTGTGTATTATGAGATATGAATTTCCAATGTTTGAGTGTGTTTTAAAATAAAATCTTTTCATAATTGACTTCTGTACCCTAGTGGATTTTGGGTTTGTGGATGTTTTAATATCTTAATGGATCCAATCCACACCCAAATATTCCCCAATCCTGACTCAAATACCCAGACTTGACCTAAGTATGAAAATAAAACATCAAACCCTAAATCTAATCCTTAATTTCTCCCCTAATCCTGTCGACTTTGCCTGGCTCCATCGGAGCTCCCGCTGTTCAACATCGCCATCCTACGGTACCGATATTGCTGCCAAAATATCATCAATCACTAGTAATTGGTCATACCCTCCACCCTCTCTACTTCCCATATCACATTAAGCCCAATTTCAACCTATTTCTGTCCCCATCGATCTCCACCGACGATCAAAGTCAGGTAAGTTCCCCCTTATTTTCCTCCTTTTATTACAGATTTGGTTAATTTTTTTTGTAGGGATTGGAGGATTATCTTAGGATCTTCGGAAGGTATATTGGAGGTATCTTGAGGAGGATGATATATAGGTTGGCTCTGTTATCTGGATGGGCTGGTATAGGGACAAGCATTAGAATTGGCAGGCATAGAAAGAGAAGAGGCATAGGATAACTATAAGACAGATCTATGAAGCTTTTTGGGTAGTCTCGAACAAGCTAAGGGTACAATTCTCTGGGCTATAAGAATGGGCTGTAATGAAGAAGAAAAGAGGAGAGGCTAGCAGTGGACATTAAAGGAGAACTATCCCAATTAAAGAGTAGATCTAGAGTTCCTGATTCTAGAAAGTCATTTTGATCAAATTCATAGAAGTATAGTTAATCAGTTGAAGCCAATAAAGAGAAAGTTAAAGTAGAAACTATAGAGGAAGTTAACAGTGATTGTAAGTCTGTACCTTTGAGTAGAATTAATGTTAACTAGAAGAATCTCATGTTCAGTAAGATGATTTGTGTGTATTAGATTGTTTCAATTAAGAAGAATTAGTCTTGAAGAAATTAATGCATAATTTATTAGTTCTGATTCAATTGGTTGTTCTATCCATGGTTTATAGTGTCTATTATTCTTCTATGTACTTGATGTTCATGTCTTTAATCTAGAATGCAGTTGCATAGCCAAGGGTTTTAGTATAAGTTTTTGTACATCTAACATTAAATTGATAAGATGCAAATCTTATACTCTAATAGGATAGATCTAAGTAAGATCACCTAGTTCCATTTTTGTTTTAGTTCCTTCAAACCTAACCTAAACTATGAGTAAAAATTGTACGCTAAGTGTCAAATGGTCTAGTATTATTATCTGTTCAGATAGATCAGTTAAGGAACTATGGTGTCCAGTACCTTAGTAAGCTTGAAATTCTATTCATGCTTAAAGTATCAACAAAATCTCATAAATAGTCTGCCTTTTAACCTTCCAAAAGTATAAATATACCTCTGATTATCTTCATACAAAATGACTTATTGATTGGCATTGATTTAGTTATGATTAGCCATTTTCCTTTGGTTTTATATTCTAGTCTCACTACATCTAGTCAGTTCTGGTTAGTCTAAACACTAGTTCCTGATATTTCGATCAAGTTTATGAGTCTAGTAATAGATTTTTTATTGTTAGCTGCTACTAGTAATCTCTGAGTTATATATACAAACACTTCAGACATTCAATTTAGAACTTAATGTGTCCATCAATATGATCTTAAATGATGCTTTCTAGATCTTATATTTTCTTGAGCATTAGTTAACTTCATCTTAAGTACACAGGTGACTAACGAAATTTATAATATTTTTAGTCCTAATATAAGTATTAGTTCTTAATAGTTTTAACTTCAGATTACACAGCCTATTAGATAAATTTAGTTAACATTTCTTTATGATTAAGTTGGTTCATCAGTTATATTAAATATATCTATTGTGAATCTCAACAGTGACCAATTACCATCAGTTAGGATGAACTTGAAGGAAAAACTACCTTAGTAATAATTCACTTCATACGTCTCAGAGTTTTAGTCATTCACTTTAGTGGCATTAGAACTATCAAATCCGCTCAGGTTATTCTGGAAGTATATCTATACCTCAGGTTGTTCAATATTTTTTTTCCAAGAACTACCCTTATGAACATAGAAATAGATCAGATAACATAGATTGCAAAGTGATATTTTATGTTTAGGGACTACCAACCTTGACTGAGTGAACAACAAACTTCTCATTCCCTGATTCTTCAAGACCCTTTGATGTTGAACCAAATATAACATTAATCTTAGTGAAACTTTCATACTTGTGATTTGAAACTATAGCTGAAGTAATAATTTGAGTAAACTAGTGAATAGGAATGAGTTTGAATAAGGTTGCTTGTTGTCCCTTAGCATTCCTGTAGAGAAGTTATGTTAGAATATCATTGTTTGAAGATTGCGGAATGCCTAGTACCTTAGTATATATAGCTATATCATGCTTCATGTATTACCTATAGATAATACTTAATCTACATTTTATTATTACCTTTAGCTGTAATCTGTAGATTAGGTCTTTGACATCAATTATAGAAGAGTAAACCCTATGATGACAATCTAAGGTTCAATAGTTTCAGTGATGGCTTTTTATTTAATAGATACTAGCATTTAATGAATTTTGTTCGTTTCAATAAATATAAAAATGATTAAAGTATAATAAAATATTAAAATTGTTAGAATATGATATTTAATGAGAAACATCAGTTGGATTATCCTCAGTATAACTGTGTCTATTAAATTTCAATTTGTTAAGTGTTGTAGTTTAGAGCAATTTCTTTCCAGTTTTATGAATGTCTAGAAGTAACAAATTACCAGAGGTATCAAGGTATTGATAATAAGTATAATATGAGTTTTAGTAGAAACTTGCAAGTTGATATTCAGTAATTAGTAATTAGTCTGTTTCAATGATCAATCTGATTTTGTGACCAGTGATTGGAAGTTTGATAATTCCAGGGAACATAATCTGTATTAGTAATGTCTAGATTAGTGATGTTAAATGTTTGCCATAAGTTCAAGAGGATGCTTGTAATATGTGATTCTCATTTCTTTAGTGATTTTTGAATGATTAATAGATTTTCAGTACTAGTCATCTTTCATGAATATATGAGCAATATAAATTAAGTTACAAATGTAATGGTGTAGTTGAATAATGGATCTTGATTCTGAGTATTGAGTTTAGTTATGTGTGTTGAGATTAATTTCTTGTCTAGTCGATATCAGTTTTAGTAATTTCTCTCTAATTTAGCTCTCTTTTATCATTTATAAACATATTTTTAAACACTAAAACCCAATTTCCTTTTTTCTTTTCTTTTCAGATTTTTAAACACTAAAACCATGGAGTTTCGCCTAACCCTGCTCAGATTCCAATATCTATTAGACAATTCAACAAAAGGATCAAATATCAATTTATACTTTTGTCTACCCACCATATTTGGAATTTAATGTATGCTAAATATATTAACAAAATGATTAACAATTTATAATTTTTACTAACAACCCAGTTCAGGTTCCAAAATCTGTCGGACGGTACAACAAAAGATTAGCAACAATTTGTAGTTTTGCATAACAACCATGTTCAGATTCCAAAATCTATACAATGGTCGAAAAAAATCAACAGAAATTTGTGCATTTATCAAACAATCTTATTCAGATTCCGAAATCTGTAGGACGGTTCAAGCGAAAGCCATCAACAATTTGTAGGTTTTCCATGTTCAGAACCTAAAGTCTGCTGGACGGTTCAACAAAAGATCAGCATCAATTTGTACGATTGCCTAACAATACTGCAAACTACTGCATTGTCATAATTAGATGACAGTCATGAGTTCGGCAGCTCCAACTGCCCTCATTGGACATACCCGTGAACATTGCCCTACTGATATACCCTCATTAAATCTCCTGAGCAATCTCAATCCCCACACCAGCCATGGATGCCCCATCTTCCTCTTCAAAATCTATCTGGTCTTCCAACGATTGCCATGACCAACGAACACACGGCGCCACCAAAGCTGAAATCGCCAGCAGCCAACGGCGCCAACAAAGCTGAAATCGCCAGCAGCCAACTCATAAACAGGTCGAGACGGCACTATTGGTGGTTGACGGCCACGGAAAACAGAAATATTACCATGGAGTCACTAGGTAAATCTCATCAACCCAATTTACACCTAGATACTAAAACGGTACTACTGATGGCACCAAATGCAAGTCCACAATTATTTCTGCCGTGTGTAGCACCGTGGACTAATCTGATGCCAACCTAGTGCGGCACAGTGGACTGTTTTTATGCTGATTTCGGCAGGCAAACTTTGTGGAGAGGCCAGTAGCGTCTCTAATTGTTACCGCATGTTACAGGCAATGGACTGGGTGATATGATGCACGTCTTTGGGATAAAAGCTAAGTCCATCATGTCGGAATCAAGAAGCCCAAAGAAAGGTATCAAAGATTTTGATCTAATGTTTTTCTTATTTAGTTTAATTATATGTTGATGTCAAACCATTAGAACTGTCTACTGACTTTTCAATTTGATTTGATTACTGATCCTTCAATTTTTCTTTAAAGCATCTGTTCTGTTTATTGATGCCTCTTTATTGCTCAAAATTTATTTTGGTAAGCCAATACATCTTAAAATTTTTAGTATTTTTCTTGTAGGATTCGAGCCAAGATTTTATGGCATGACATGAATGTTCATTTTGCATGTTCTTCCAAAGATGCTGCTCGTGCTCATGACCTTGCATCAGTTCATGACCTTGCATCAAAAAAGTACTGGGGGAGATAAAGCTGTACTAAACATTGCAGTGAGATTAACTCCCCTTTATTGTATTTTTCGATCTGTTACAATTTTTTTTTTCTAATTGTCAGTCTGCAAATTTCTTTTTAATCAATATATTACCTTGAATGGAAACCTAAATTAGGAATGAGCATTGCATTCTGAAATTATTATTGCCAGATCCAAATCCAAGTACAATATATTCTTTTTACTTTCATTAACAAACAAAATTGTAAAAGTAATTTAAAATATTTAGGATTATTTAAATTGAACAAATTACTTACTGCAATTTCCAGCATGTCCTTAAAGATCATTTAGTTGCTTTTTGTCGAAGAAGCAAATTTTCCCACAGTACAATTGTTCTTGTAACATATTTTTTTTTTGGGTATATGTTATCTAGATTGTCGGGGTCGGGACTTCTTACATTCATGGAGATGCAGAAAAGTACGAAAGACTTTCGAGGAGAAGAAGACAAAATTTTGAGAAATTGGTGTAGAAAGAAGCTATGTAGATCCAAAGTTCTCTATTCCATCATGAAGATGTGATAGGGACATCATATCGTTGTTATGATAGAGAGTTCTAATATAAGGTTTCCAAGAGGACGACAATATGATAAGAGGACAATATTATGATATTCGAGATGAGTCAATTATGAGAATAACCGTGAAGGATGTCAGTGGTGTTGTTCTAAGAACGACTATGAATGAAGAGAGTGGAGACGACAAACAATGAGGAGACATAAGGAGGATGACCGAGAAGAGATTTGATAGTGTAACACAACGACAAAATATATGACAAAGAGTACGCCGGGATAAAATTAATTTATGTTGATGGATCATGTAGAGGATATAACATATTATAGAAAAGCCTAAAGAAATGAAGAGGGAAAGCTGATAATGAAAAAACCGATACGGATTGGGTAAATGGAAGGGCATAAGCAAACTCGTTGGACTATTAATGATGTGCCCGTGATGTGTGGATAAAATTTGTGATTCATGTTTGATGGGTGAACAATTAGAAAAATAAATACATGTTGTGTTGTTTTGTAGTCGACAGTTTCATCTATATTATTGATTGGTGAAGGCCGATATGGAGAGGGAAGAAGAACAATTAGTTGCTTGAACCCAGTCTTGCAGCTGCGTAGGTAATCTTTTTCCAGATGGATGCATATCGAAGATTTTCTTGATAAAATACAGTTCAACATGTATTATGCTTATGTGTTGTCATTAAGAAAAGTGTTTTATAATATTTTAGTAAATAATAGTTTTTGTTTTATTTACTATGTTCCGCTACCTTATCCCAACATGTGGTATCAGACTAACCACCCGAGTTTTAATGCATATAAGTGGGAACGATAGAGAAAATTATGAAATGAGAAGGTAAAAAATGAAGATAAGGAAAAATAAGTGAAGGGGGAATCAGGGAAAATTTTGGAGATCATTGAGATTTTTTCCCAAATGCCCATATGTCCAATGGGAATAAAGAGTGAAACACTAGAAAATTGCAATGACGGTTTAATCCACCCAACTACCGCTTGTGCAATTTGTTCCCACTAGAAATTTTCAAAGGATTTATCTTTATATAGATTCGTGTGAGGATTTCTTGAAATTAATGGGCAAAGAAACATAAGAAGGGTTTTAGAGAAGATAAATACCTCATCTTGAAGGTTTCTTATATAGGGAAGAGAGACAGACATTCAGAGTGTCTTAATTCCTACTTACGATGTGTGCGGAACCTCACAATCCTGGATATGATGACAACCCTGAGGAACACCACATGGTGGGCTTGAAGCAATGTTGGGACAAAGATTGATGTTCAAATTGGAGAAGTAATGATGGTAACCATGACGGAAGAGCATTAAAATCATTAGAAGGATGACCTTGAACTAAGTGATTACAATTATCTTAAAGATGATAAAGAGTAGGATAAACGATCGTTGAAGGGTGATGAACATATGTCACAATGATAATTAGGGATATATATATATATATATATATATATATATATATGAGTAGGTTAAAATTCTCTCTTGTTGAAGGTTGACAGAGAGTACCTAACCCAAGAAAAGGAATCCATTATAGTTTAATCAAAGGAATATTTGATGGATGAATTTTCATGTAGGAGGTTGATGATAGTATGAGAAATGACTCATTAGACCATTAAAGATCCAATTATGATATGTGGAAGAAATTGTCCAAATATGATATACCGGTTACATACCACTAAGATTGACAGTTTTCATCTATGACATTATTGGTGAGAAAATTGATGTGGTGGGTGAGGAAGAAGTATAAGTTTCTTGATCATGGTGGTATATTAAACATGTAGTTTACTACAAGTTGGTGGCATGTGGAAGGGTCTCCAGATTAGAGTTTAGATAAACCTATATTATTCCAGTTTAGATAAACCTATATTATTCCAACTTTTGTTTGATGAGGCACGAGTTTAATGATTGAATTAAATAAAATTGTTTTTTGTGACTCGGACTTGTGTTCTCTTTCATTTCCCACTACCATGTTGAAAAATCTAGTATTAGACTGATGGTTCGAGGTTTAATGGACATAAGTAGGAATAGTTGGGATAAGAATAAAAGAAATAAATAAATAAATTTCCATAGACATTAATGACACGATTCATGTTCCAACAATCTATTGGACATGACACATGAAATCATGTTTTTCTCGACCCATATTTACTTCGATTAACAATATGTTCTAAAAAATCTGGGGACCTAGCAGTGATTTTAAGATAAGAAGAATCACTTAAATGCATGCATGGTTTCATATGACATTTACGTATACCTCAAATAATGATGCTGGTTCGGTTGAACTATGTGATACCAAAGAATCATGCTAGACTGTGGTTAAGATATCCTCTCATATTCTAAAGTTCTCCATCAACATCATAAGAGATTGACCACATCGGATTAATCTTGTTCCCTCTATATTTTTTTCCATTTTTTCATATTTATGTACCTACTCAAGTAAACTACTATCAAAGTTAGTGGCAGAGAAATTGATAATTGTTCCTACATGTGAAGATATCTATGTCAAATCAAGATGGTATACCCCTTACTGACTGAGTTAGAAGAAGAATTTGATGGAGATATATGCTCCTCTCATCTGAGATATAATTATACCCTCAACCAAGCTATAGAGTCATACTACTTAGCTTACCAAATCTATAATCCTCCGACTGCACAAGTTTCATTAATGTAGGCTCGAGTCGACATGGAACCCAAGGTTTGTTTGAATCCCATTTTTTTATGTTGTTATGAGTCAAGGTGTAGAGGGCATGAAATGGAGGTATTGAAACGAGGATTCTAGAACCTACTGAAAAAAGTGTACCACTAATACAATCGCACTCGAGGTAAAAGTAAAAAAAATAGACAACATTCAAACTATAAAGTTAGGAATATGGATCCATCGAGGATATTTAAAGGATAAAGATTGACGTGTGCAATTTTAAGAGGACAAAGTGTTTGTGTGCACATGAGTTGAAGGTATTAAGGTAACCGAATTAGAGACTCTGAGAGTATATATATACACATATATATATATATATATATATATATATATATATATATGAAAATAGACAAGATTTGACATAAAAAATTATATTGGTAAGAATATGATTACCCTCAGTTTATTTACAATAAAAAAAAGTTGAGGATCATGTTGAGACACACAATAATATCATAATGATGAAGTTCTCCCTATGTTTCTTCAGTTAGAGTTGGTCAGCTTGAGGAATAAGACGTATAATATTAGAGGTAATCGATATCATACCTATCATATTATTGATAGTTAGAAGTATTTAGGAGTTGCCTACCCAAGTATTACTTCTTCTCTAACTGAGGCAATAGTTTTGGCGCCATTACCAGACTACCCAAAATTCATATATTAATGCCATAATATCCTTGTATACTGATTTTAGTAGGACCACAGTTGCTAGGAATGATGCCAGGAGCTCTATGGTAATTCGTCCCTGGTCGGTATCCTAGAATTGATACCCTAGAAATTAATATTTGTATGAAATGTGATTTATGTAAAATATGCTAGTTTGATCTCTTGGCACCTAGTACAGAAACAACAAGATATGGTCAGGTTGTATTAGGCTTTAGTGTTTATATAGGCACAATGGTTATCACCTTTATTTTGTTTAATTTGTGACTATAATTTGCTGATGAGGTTAGTAATATGCCTGGTGAGTTGACATAATGTTCCCATAGGAATTTTTCTTTTTTGAATATCCTAACCTAGTAGATTATATAGAAATATAGGTTGATGA
>JAUHJX010410864.1:0-11448 GCA_031763035.1 Lilium candidum | reverse complement strand
ACTAATATACCATTCAATATTTATTTAATTTCTAAATATTCTGAAAAATGCGATGTTGGAAAAATCATATATATAGACATATATGTAAATATTGTCATATATATACATATATGTATATATATATATATATATAAACATATACATATATTTACATAGATATATATATATATATATATATATACATATATATATATAGATATACAAATGTTCTCACTTCATTTTATGGATAGTCAACGGAGAATATGTGTGAACATTGTATAAAATTTTATATATTAAAATTTAAATCTAACGAAGTTATATACCTTAATTTGTTCCTATTTCCTTTGAGTAATAATTTTCATTATTCTATTACTCCACCAAATTATACATATATTATAACATGGAATTAATATAAAAAATTATACTTATCCATAATATTTATGATGAGCATGCCTAGAAATATGCAACATCAAATTCATACTAATATTCAAGAAGATATAAAGTAATTATAATAAGAAAATTTATAAAATTAAAGTTATGTTACCAAATTTTCTCATCAAAAATATAAGAAGAAGTATTTATTAAAGATAATCTTTCAAAGTATTATATCAAGGGGATACCACATTATTGTTCTTAAAGTTATGAGTAATTTTATTTGGAATATGATTATCAACACATAGGATCTGTTGAATTACCTCAAAGATAATTCAAAGCATAATATTAGTTTATTAAAAGCATTTAGTTCAAAAACAAAAGAAGGAAACCATAAAAGATATTTTATAAGGGAATATAAATTTATATATAAATTTTATATTATGGACTAATATGAATTACTATATTCAGAAAAATAACATAAAAAATTAATACTAGTCAATAATATCCAACTCCTTGATTCTATAATTCTATTTATTTAATGAGTACTACTAAATATAATACTATTGGTTATCCTAAATCTCATTAGTATCCAGAGTTTGTTAATATTTATGTGTATTAGAGATTTTAATTTATATATATATATATAACCTAGTTTTGCATAGATACTATAAGTTGAGTAACTAAATTTATAATTTACAAAAGCTAACCTTTCCATCTACTTATTTTTTATCCCATTTTCTAACCAAGTTAATAAATACCTTAAAATAATGGTTGAGAAAATTCAAGAATCATTGGGAACTCTAACTATGGAGGTAACTACCATTCAAGAAACATGAGAATAGATGGTAAAAAATATAAATATATATTCTCGTTTCATCAATAGTCTCAAAATGTAATATGGAAAAATAGTTATATTATATATATTTTAGGGTCTAATGGTAACAAATATCAATAGATATTTGAAAATATAAGAAGATGAAATGAAGATCATCAAATATCTTTAGGAATTTATATAATACTCATAAAAAATAAGAAGTTAATAAATAGTATTTATTAATTAATAGAATTATATGATCATGTCATGATGCTCGAAGTAAATTATCTTCCCACCTTACCCAATGTAAATTGACAAATACAACCAAAATATAATTCTAATTTATTATACAATATTTTTATTTTTTTTATAAATAATATTATTTATAATTTAAAATAGCCTAAAATGAACCTATCAAATTGACATACCACAGTCTATTTATTAAGCCAAAATTCATAATATAAAATAATTTAGTTTTGATTAGTGTCCAAATTTAACCCATATTGAGTAGAGGCAGGGGGAACACCATAGAGGAAAACTATAAATTCCTTAATGATATAAGTGAACATTATTTAATTCTTGTAGATAAATAAAAGAGGGTTATTACATTAAATAAATATTAGGGTTACTTGACTACGAACTTAAAAATAAAGGATATAATTTTGGTTTGTTAGATTATTTACCATATATATAAGATTCACAGAGTAAGTTATCAATCTATTTTGTGTTTATAAATTTATCCTAATATATAATCAATGACACACATGATGATTGTTATCTTGATGAATATTTACTAGTTATTCAACTAAAATATGTTATTAAAATAATTATTATTTGTTATTAATTGACTAGTCTAATGTTAAATTCTCAAATAAAACTCTGGAAGAACTTGGGTTTGTTTGAATCCCTCTATAATAAAAAAATAATTATTATTTGAAGCCTAAATTATCAAAATGATTTGGATTTACTAACTACCAACTATTTTCACAAAAGATCCTTAAATAATTCCATTTGAATTTATAATTTAATTAATGAATATATATTCATATAATATGATAAATATTGGAAATATAACATATATTTTCCAAAACTACTTAACCATGACTATAGTGGTAAATACTCATATAATAAATCATTTTAGATTCAATGGAAAAGAGTGGTTCGAGTTAATAACTAAGGACATATTTTTGAAAAATTCTCCCTAACATAAGTAATGCCTATTATGTAATTATTATAATTCTCTACAATAGACTATATATATATATATATATTTTAATTCAAAAATTGATCATTTCCATAAAGGAAATACATAATTATAATTATCATCGAAATTTCAACTAATCATAATAGAAAAAAGATTTAAACAAAGAATAATTTTGTTTTTTTAACACTTATCATATAACAAATTATTTTCCACTATATAATATATTTAATAATAATTCATAATAGATAAATATTATAAATTATCCTTTGGAGTTAAATTAGGTACTCATACTAACTGACTTCTCACAAATATATATATATAGGGCATCTTGTATGACAATCAATTTTGAATCCAAGGGTTTGCTTCTTCTCCATAAGATGCTCAGAATACTACTTATAAAAAAATTGATATATTATCTAGTATTTTAATATCTTATTTATAGTGATAAAATTGATATACCCCTTGTAGAAACAAATTTCCTATTAAAAAATAATTTTTTGGAAAGATGGGAAAAGTTTTTAAAGTTTATATCTGGAACTGAATTGTTATGTCGTTATAGGGAGAAATAATATTTTTCTTTAGACATTTTTTTCATACTTATTCTTTCTATGGCAACAATGATATGTCTATAATAACTTAGATTGTAGACGTACCTAGGTAGCTTCACATATCAACACACTTCCTTACTATTTTATTTATTTTCATGAAAGTATTTATCCTATGTCTTATCAAATTAGATGGATATTTTCATGATTCAAATAACTTTGGTACTCTTAATAATATCTTATTCATTGAGTTATATAATACATCCCATCCAAAATACCCAGTTAAATAATTTTTTTCTATTTGTGGTATTTTAACCTGTAAGGAAACTAACTAATTTTAATATTGGATATATGGAAATATTTGAAGAATATTATTATATAAAATACATTAATAAAATTTCACTATTTTTCATATAACCTCTAAACAAACCAAGAATCTTCAAATCTCATAACTAAGAGTCATCTCCAATGTGATTCAACATGCAAATATATTATAATTCTAATAAGGATAATTAATACTAACATTAAACTTGAGACACCCCTCTTATCAACATCTTTAAAAATTGACAATATACTATTTTCACATTTGTTTATTATGATACCCAAATATTATTTTTCACTACCATATAATTAGATTGGAAAATATATAAGGCATAATTTTCGACACTCATAATACAAAATTCATAATTCTTAGAACATGTACCAAGGTAGGGATAACGTTTTATTTCTTCATATAAAATATTTCATTTGGATAATAATTTAAACATTTATTAACACTTGTCCCTATTACTTGGTAAATACAACCATAGGGGCATAAAAATATATGTAGAAATTTTTACTAGAATCCTCAATAAAATATTGATAACACAAGAATTAAATACCCATTGACTATATAATAAAATATTTTATTACCATAATTAACAACTTTATTTTAACTGCCAAATTGTGAAAGAATTTAATCTATTATGCATAGTTCTAATAGTCATATAAATCTTTAATATCTACATATATATATAAAGAAAAGGGAGTATTGATACTATCTTCGATACCCTTGACACTATTCTTCCTACCATAAACTTAGTGTTTATGCATATTTTGTTTTTGTTACATCAAAATCATAAGATAGAATACATAATTCTTAATAAATGTGATCAAACATACTATATAAATCTCTAACCAATATAAAATTATTTGAAATGTGTCAACGTATTTACATCAAACATTATGAAATTTTCCTTCTAAAAAAGTTCACTATTTAAAAATATTTGTATCTTAATCAATCACTAGTTAAACAATTATATTAATATCCTTCTTTAAGATAATATATTGAAAAAGTCATTAACATAGCATGTTAACTATGGAATATTTTCTCTAAATATCCATAATGTTATTCTATAAATGTCAACTTTGCCATAAAAAATTATACACTGACTAATTTTTTTGTAAAATAATTTATCATTCTAAATATAATAGATAACTTGTCAAGTTAATCAACTACCCATGTCCATACTTGGTTCTATTATTATTATCTATCTATCTATATATGTATGTATTATAATAATAGCCATTCTACAAAAATAGACTGCACCTTCCTTTAACAAATTACTCTAACACTATAATCCAATATTGACTCAATAACAAACTTATATTGTTATGTTAACTACTTAAATAAAAATATTATAAGAGGGATTGACCAGGAGGGAGGATTTATAATAGAAATGTCGAACAAAACAAAACTATTTTATCGAGATGAAGAACATTTATATCCCATCTACTTTATTTTTTATGTGAGAGTGAAGGAAAAGATTATCTTAAACTTCTTCAAAATAATATTGAATTCTTAAATATTTATATTACAATCTCTAAATTATATCTAAAATTTTATTTTTGTTCATAAAATGCAAAGAAAATCTTCCTTCAAAAAGAAACTCAAAGGAACTTACAAAATGTTTTAACTCCTTTAATTTTATTATTATTTATCAAATTTATAAAAATAGTTACTATCATGGTTTTCTATATTGAAGCCAACCTCCTTGAGTATGGTCATCATCAAAAATATTGTGGCCATACTAGTTTATATTACTGGGTTGATTATGGACTCACATTAATTGCTATAACATTTTATACTTGAGTTATCATTTATTTAGTTATTATATTTAAAGACTTTTATGGTATATAAAATATCCATTTATATTAATTTTAACCTATTTTATTTATTTGGGAATTTAATTATTTCAATATTTTGTCTCTTCTGGAATTTTGTTGCTCTATCATAGATCTTTGAAGACCATGGTTCCCCAATATAGGAAACTTAATCTCTAGATTAAATTACAATATAAGTTAGAGAAATCCTTATTTTGTCATTAATTTATTTAAATTTACATATTTATATTGAAATTAATATCTTCTAATACAATAAAAGGTCTACATTGATCCTTTCTTGGTGGTCATCATCTTTCTCATAAATATTATTAGTTTTCTTATATTTTCTACTGAATATAAACGCATTATAAGTTGTATAATCATCCCATATTATGATAGTAGCCAATAAATATTAATGAAAAAAATTAATTTAATTTGATTATCTGGACGAATTTAGAAGATGAACTTATAATTACTATGGAATAAGCTTATTACCTATATTTCTTTGACTTGGTTGGTTAAGATAGAATTTCATAGTATGCTTTCATAATAAATTATTTTATCTTATTCATAAAGGAATTTTTTCTTCATCCATTATAGTATAAAGTAACATGATATTAACATTATGGACAGCTAAGCATGACACATTATAAAAAAAGAGGAAACACGTCCTATATTACCCTATTAATAAACTAGTTGGTAATAATAAACCAAAATATAGACTACTTAGTTATATACAACTCTATTGATTTTTATATCCAATTGAGTCAATTTTCTATTATGGTGGATGTTATTTTTAGCATTTTTGAATTTATCATTTCTTTAGAGATAAGGTTATTTTTTAAGGTAATTAATATCTTCAAAAGGATTTTTTATCCTAAATATTAAATCATAATAGACGTTTCCAATGAGAAATATTAGTTTCTTTTGAAAATTTAAAATGAGAGACAATATGAAATCCATATCTTCTATAAAGTGTTGTTCTTTTAAAATTTTGATGGCAAGGATAGTCTTCTCCCATGCTTATTTTTAAGTTTTGGGTGAATATGTAAAACTTTGTTGACACATAATATTCTTTTTCATAATGGTTAACATAATTCTTCTTCAATGCAGTTTTCATAGTATCTTGGATCTCTCTCCACTATAAGAATAACCCATTTGGTTGTTTATTCTATCCTATCATCTTTATTTTTATGAAGTTAGTTTCTTTTTATAATAAAAATAGAATTTTTGGTTGTTTCCACAATAATAAATAAGAAAATTTAAGTTCTTTTCTTATATAATTTGTAAGGTTGTCCATGTACTTCATAAATTTCTTATGTTCTTTAAGATATATAAATAAATATATATATATATATATAGACATTTGAGATTAGTATCAAATATTATTTATTTTTTATATACTATCTTAAAATTTGTTTGAACCTTTAAAAAAAAGAATTTCTACTTATACCATCATTCTCCTAGTGGCATCAAAAGTTAAAAATTTTTTTGAAGTAATTCCTTAAATATTCTTCAATTTATAATAAAGATATTATGATATATTTTTTATGACTCATAAAATATGAGAGTGTGACTAAATAGAATGTTACTTACGAAGTAAACTTTTTAAGGGAGTAAAATTTTATAATGAACAAGTATATCCAAGCAATAAAATAAATTATTAAGTTTGTCAGCATCTATTAATACATATTGCACTAGTATGCTGACTTCAAAATCAATATTTATATTAATAATTTTTTTTCCAGATATAACTTATGTCTTACTCTATATTAAATTTACTATCATCATTATTCTTGAAATTTTCATCTTCTACTATTTTATATTATTCCAATTTTTTTGGTTCATTTATAAAAATCTGATATAATTTCCATCAACTACTTGATATATAACATTTGAGATGTTTTTTTTCTTTTTTGTTGATTAGATTTTATTTTTAATTAAAAATGGTTTTCTTATTTTCTCTTCTTTAAACTCAACAAATAATTTTATTAAAGGGAAATAAAATCTTCTATTCATAATTTTGTATAGTTGGTGGTTATAATCATATACCATAGTATTTCTGATTAATATCATAATGCAGAACTGATATGGATGATATAATATTATACTCGATGTGTTTTATTAACCACTCAAATAACAATTATAATATATATATATATATATATATATATATATTTAAAGGAAGGGAGATAATTTAAAAGAAATATGTAACACAAAAAACTGATTTAGTAGAAATATAAAACTATTATTTTCCTTACACTTTACTTCTTAAGTGAAAGATGAAATGTCATTTAGAAATTTTTAATTTTAAAAACAAATATAAAAAATCTATGTTATATTTATGAATAGTGTTTAATCCCTAACAATTATTACAAAAATGGATAGGTAACCTCCTTTAGAAAATAAACTAAAAGGATCTAAAAAAAGGTATATATCTATTTAAATTCAAATAATATAATGACACTATATTAAAATAGAAATCAATATAGTTTCTTTTCAAAAAATTACAATCATATAGTAGAACAACAACCGTGAAATATACTACCGCACTGGGTTGACAGTTGTTACATATGTGTTACTATAACATTTATTACACTAGTCCCAATTTTTAACAGTATCATTAAAGTAATCATAGGTTAATAAAAGACCTTTTTATAGTATTTTATAATTTTATTAATGTGGTAGAAATCACTTCCTTCTCAATATTATCTATTCTAGGATTTAAATGCAACTTCGTTGGATTTCTTAGATAAAACCAAGTAATATTTGAGTATAACATAGATAGGGAATAGAATATATACCAAATCAAAGGAATTACCCAACCAAGTGAAAATATCCCTACTCATATGCACATGATCCATTATGTTTCCTTTATTTAGTCCCACTTATCTAAAGTAATAAGGGTGTTTAACTTTATAGGAGTATCAAAAAAAATATTTTGTTCTCATTATGAATGTATATAATTCATTGAATCCTTGACTTTTAGTTTGAGTCAAGCAACAACAATAAAAAAATTCCTATTATTCATATTTATCATTATAAAATATATTTTAATTAGAATGATATGTTATTAAATTAATGGTATATGATACTTAATTGTATCATATTATTATGTGGAACATATAATCAATTTCACAAGATAACTAAACACTAAAAACAATAAAGATAAAAAGCAAATACCAATCACAATAAACATATATTTATGTGATTCACCAAAGATAGGGTTATGTCCATGGTCATTGGAGAATATCTTTAATTTATTTATGTAATGATTAAAAAGGAGATCCTCCATCTTAACTATTACTCAATCTTTCTCTAAAAAATAAGTTATTTTATCTCTCCAAGCCATATTCTAATGAATAAAATAGTCATAAAAACTCTTATTATCTCTTATATAATTTTATAAATAATATAAATTATATATACTTAGAATAACATAATCCATAAGTAATCAAGTTCAATCCAAACCGAAAACCATGATATTCCTCACATAAATTCTTCACAACTAGTTGAGTTACATATACAATAAGTGTAATGTGATAAACTACAAGTCCAAGAGAGTTTCTAGATTCCTAATTTTAATTATATACAAATATAAATTTAAAGCTTCTATGATTAAAATTTCTTGTTATACACCCAATCATTCATATTACATACATAAAATACATGATAATAGTTTAAAGTATTACTATAATATATTTTAAATATTCTACTTCATCTTAATTTGCATGCTACTGATGATGTTGTAACCAAACAAGGTTTGGATAAAATAAGATAGAGACATCATTGTTTGATTCATGAGAGATATCATATGTGATCATATAAGTATCCATACATATAATCTTCCTCTTTGGTTCAATCTAATAAGGTCAGGTCAAATATATATCATAGTCATATTTATTTGTGATTATGGTCATTAACATCTATGTTCTGACCAACGAAAGTTGTACACAACTTCAATTTTTCTGTGATAGATTTTTCATCAATAAACCTTAAAGATTCTTTCAAATATATATATATATATATATACATATATTCTTTTACTATAAATATACCATATCAACA
This sequence comes from Lilium candidum, assembly GCA_031763035.1. Lineage (NCBI taxonomy): Eukaryota > Viridiplantae > Streptophyta > Magnoliopsida > Liliales > Liliaceae > Lilium > Lilium candidum. Next base: position 2,321 of record JAUHJX010410864.1, on the reverse strand, counting down.
AGATATATTAAAAAGAGGTGGTATATGTTGATGTACTTACATGTCATTTAGTTCTTTCAAAAAGATATAATAATTTGTATAAGACAAAATAAATTATAGATCATTTTTCTCTTTCCTAACTCACAATAAAAATCATTAATTCATATATTATCCTTATATTCTTATATTAATTTTATATACTCCTTAGCAATTATACAATGTGTAACTATATTTTAAATCATTATACATAAATGATAGTAACTATTTTATGACTACAAATACATATTGTTATTCTATTCCTTTTAATTTGATCCTCAATTATATAACCAATCAAGAAACATTGATCCGTTATATATTTAATGAAAAATTCATATACATACTCCTATATACTATTAAAATATCATACAATATAATTTTCTATTATACGTTACATTTGGCTATAATCTTAATAAATATATTAAAGAATCCTAATACTTGTGTCATGTCTAGACTTAATATAAACCATAATTATATTATAAATCAAAAGTTTACATTTAATTGATACTGAAGATTTTATTATGGTCTTTAAATCAATGATTTATGTTTTACTAACTAATAACTTCAATTGATATACTAATAGAGTATTAATATACTTTAATACATCCATATTAAAGAAATGTATATATTTTTCGTTTAAATATATTGTGATTGTCTTAAAAATAAATTAGGAATTTCTATGAGGTTATACAAACCTAAGGTTTGAATTAACAAACACAAATCCATAATATCATACTCATTAAGGATTTTTTATTAATCTCTATGTTATTCTCAAAATCTATAAATATATTAGCTCATCATCAACATTTATTAGTGATATCATATAGGAATATTTATAATATATTATATAGTAGAAATGATTCGGGTTGAACTTCTTAAATACACTATTATGTATGAAGATACAAATGATGTTTTAAAACCATCTTAGTATTTTATTCCTTTAACACATACTATGTTCCATCATGTATATAAAGTTTTTTTGGCCTACTTCAGTATGATGTTCTATAAGAGCATTCTAATTTATACATCATACTAGAAATAAAGAATAAAATCTTTACTTACTTTTTTATATACAGCTCCATAATATTTATGTTTCTTAGTACTAATTTAATACTATTAAGTGTCATAAAAGGTAAAAATAATCTTGATGAAATTGATCCCTGCTTTCCCTTAGAAGTCTTTAAACACTAGCTATAGTTAGTATCATAAACTCTCAAAATTAGTACACCTATATGTTGAGGAACGTTATCTTACTCATGTGAAGAATAACCAAATTCATAACTTATTACTTTAAAGATACTCTATTTACTTATAAATGGCTACCACTAGATCAAATTTGAATCCTCTATTTATTCATCCTTGTAGATTTATATTTTATATCCTTTTATAAGTTGAAAGTAGTGGAGTTACTATATATATGACTGAATTATATTGATGATATTTATATTTATTGATGATTCTTTACTTGCTCTACATGTGATATAACTAAGTCAACATTATCTGAACAATCAAACGCTGGTATTAAAGTTAATAAGTTATTAATAGGTTACAAATTTCTATGCCACTAATACAACAAATCACTGTCAAGAGACTAAGTATCTACAAAATTTGGATGCTTACTATTAAACATTTTAATCTATCATTATATTTTTTTCCAAAAAAATATATTGATTCAAAATAAATTATATTTCTCAATATCATAACATATATATTTTTTAAATATAATCTCTTTTAAACAAAATTTCATACTTTATTTACAAGTAATCAAGATTAGAATAATATAAAAGAAAAAACATAGCTAATGTAGTACAAGAATATATATAAGAGAGAGAGAGAGAGAGAAAATTTCATTTTATATTTATATATCTTCTGACAATCTAATCTAAAATAATAATAGTTTTATGATTAATACGGAAGACAACATTTTTCACTGCTTAAGATAAAACAATTTTGATATACCCTATTTGAAAATAAATGTCATACTCTATTACAATATGATTCTTGTTCACCTCTTTGTCATTCTATTGGGTTGTGTCGAGAATAATCATTTGCATGCAAATTATGTTTATCAAACAATAGTCTTCAAATTTTGCCCTATATTACCCTCTAATATTATTGGACTTAAAATAATTTAACTTGTTGTAGTGTGTATTCTATATAATATCCCTTTAATTCTCAAAAGTATAAAATTCTTTTTGTATTTCTGATGTAAATCCATAAATTTTAGTTGACACTTCAATAAATATAATGAAATATATTCTATTTCCATGAGATGGTTCCTCAACTATTCTTTGTACATCCATATA
>JAUHJX010409753.1:0-11512 GCA_031763035.1 Lilium candidum | reverse complement strand
CTTGCAAGTTATCGCGCCGCCAATGCAATTGTTTTTGCAACAATGGAGATCCTAAGCTTCCTCATCTCATCTACAATGTCACCTTCAAAGGGGGTTCCTCCACTCAGTATCTATCCCTTCCGGCAAACCTCCATTGTCAAACATCCACTGTCAGGCAGCGCTATTCCGTCATAGTTTCAGACAAGATCCCGAAACCTCAACCCTCTCTGAGAGCAAGGATTGGTCATCTTGGTAAACAATGATGACAAACATTTTCCGTGGTGGACTACATCATCATCTCTACCCCATAGACATCCCGCTCGGTCCATTCCTAGATCTCTTCATTCCGAAAGAGTCTCATGAGAAAGATCCTCCTAGGGATGAGGCACTTGCAGCTGAGCGAGCTCAGAAAGAGGCAAAGGTGGCGGTTGCAACGGAGCATTACTTGACGAATCTAACAAAATGGCAGAATGAATACTATCGAGTCACCTCTTACATCACCCGTGTTAGTCCACAACTTGTTGACATCGGTCATCTCATTCTCTACTGAGACGATATAGACTCAACTCTCTCAACAGTACAAGACGCACGGGAGAACTACCTACTACAGCGTCTCTCCATCTAGCATTGGGGCGACACAACCCTTGAGGCACACTTCAGCCAGCTTTAGGAGTACTAGTAAGAGCTTGAAACAATGCTACCGGACCGCTATGTGTCCGATTTGGGAAGTCATACATCACCCGTGTTGTTCATCCACAACTTGTTGAGATCGGTCGTCTTATTCCCTACTGAGACAATGTAGACTCGACTCTCTCAGCAGTTCACGACGCTCAGGAGAACTACCTACTACAGCACATCTCGATACAGCAGCAGGGCGACACGACTCTCGAGGCACACTCAGCCAGCTTCAAGAGTACTGGTCAAAGATTGACACAACGCTACCAAACCCCTCTATGTCCTATACTGACGGGATAACATAACTCAAACGTCAATATGTTCAACTTGTGGATCCTCTCCCAGAGCACTCAATTCTCAGCAATTAGCTACGTCAACCATAGTTGCTTTCGTTGGCGACAGTCATAAGTGCTTAAAACCGCTCATGAGACACATGGAGAAGACTCACATGATCCGTGCTCTTGTAGCCCTGGTGGGATCCATTATTTTCCTAGTGACGATGTTCTTCTTTCTGCACCTGCTACATCTACATCTTTCGACAAACAAAAGGGTCAATTAACTGTGATTCACACCCACATCAAAAAAGACACTCATCTTTTAGAGACATGCTACAAACTTCACCCAGAGCTGAGCTTCAAGAAGTTCTGCACACGGACGCCAATCATATTCACATCAGTCAATGGTCACATCCCCCACTACTAAGCTTTCTGTCAGACAAATGATTACCGATATTCATCAACTTAATGGACCTCCTAGACACTCGTTGGTTGCACATGGTTCTCATGCACCAACACCTGATTATGCCTATGGCTTCACACTTGATTTGCCTATATTTCAAACCTCTAATATGGCTCCTTGGATCTTTGACTATGGCAGCTCTGATCACTTGACCTACGAAGCTCCACTACTTATAGTTGTTGATACTAGTGCTCACTTGCCACACATACACACTACAAGCAGTCAAGCTTACATTATGGATCTATTACACCGATGAGTGACCGATCTCACACTCTCACTCTAGCACACATTTATATTCTATTGCAACTTTGTTTAAATTTGATTTCCATCAGTTGTTTGTGTTCTGAGGGACTGATAGTTTCATTTTCTTCCACTGCTTATTGGGTGCGGGATCCTCGTAAGTGGTAGCAGGTTCGTCGTGGTTATAGACAACTCGTTTTACTTCCTCTCCATCACCCTCATTCACCAGCTTGTATGTATTTGTTGAGTTTGTTGCGTTTGCGCCTAATGTTGAGTTGTGGCATCAATGCCTTAGTCATGTATCAAATAATCAGCCTCATAGCTTAATCCAGTCTAGTCTTTTGGGTCATCTTCGCTATAGTCTTATGTAATTTATTGCTCTCCCATTTTCAACCATTGAATAGGTACCTACAAAATTATTTGATCTGGTACATTCTGTCATTTGGAATCTTGCATATCTCTTCTAACTCTGGTCTTTGTTACTATGTTGCGTTTATCAATAATTACTCTCGTTTCACTTGGGTCTATTTTATGAGACAACGCTCTGATGTTCTTCAAATCTATGGCATATTCACTACAATGCTCCAGACTTAGTTTCAAGCTTGCATTAAGGTTTTTTGTTCTAATTGAGCAAAAGAGTACATCCCTGCACCGATAGGACAAATATTAGCTTCACATGGCACTCTCTTCCAGCAGTCTTGCCTGATACCTTCAGCAAAATGGTGTTGAGCTCAAAAATACCACATTCTTGACAACTCATTTTCTACTTTTCTCCTCTTTGTTCTATCTCATTTATGGGCAAAAGTTGTTCTCACAACCATACATACCATCAACATCACCTCGTCATCCATCATATCAGGAGATACATCTTTCTATCAATTATACTCACACCATCCTCGATATGATTCTTCGTGCTTTTGGCTATCGTTGTTGTCTTTATTCACCCTCATGAGCGCTTCAAATAGGAGCCTCGTGTTATCTCGTACACTACCTTGATAATAATCATTAGCATCATGGATATCAATGTTATGATCTTGTCGCTCATCACATTTATATCTTCTGTCACATTGATTTTGATATGAGTAGCAACTTCTTTTGACATACTTCTCATAACCTCAGGGATCTTTGGCCTCCCATTGAGTTTGTTGATGTTATTCCACATGAGGCACCCTCCTCTCCTCCAGAGTCATCATGTGTTGACCGTTTTGTTAATCATTTCATTGATCTCCCTCTGTTACCATCCTCACTTGAGTTTGTTCCGCCTATTATTACCTCGCAAGCCGCTCCCACCACTACTACATTCTCACTTTGATGATATCTACGCACACAAGCATCGTCATCTAGCCGCTGAGCCATCCATGTCTTTGCCACGGTCGGCTCCTACTCCAGAGAATCTCCATAATGGCACACACATTGGACTACCTGACGTTTTTGTTTCGTTGCAATTGCTACTTACGCAGATGTTTTGAGTACTTTATTACAGTTATTCACGACACACCCGAGTCATAGTCATACCATAAGGCTTCTCTTCTTCTAGAGAGACGACATGTGATGGATGAAGAGTTACAGGTCTTTTTGTAGATAGACACACGGAACGTGTTCTACCCAAACCACCGGATGTTACTCCAATTGACATTCGTTGGGTATGTAAAATCAAAGCACAAGACAGATAGATTAACTGAGTGTCGCAAAGTGCAAGTTGTTGCCGAAGGATTCACTCGACAGTATGGAATATACTATGAGAAGATCTTTACAACGGTAGCACAGATGTCAACCGCCCATGCTTGTAAATGTATTTGTTTGCCGGTGGTCACTATTTCAGATGGACGTGAAGAATGTCTTTCTATATGATCATCTCTCCGAGGTGGTCTATATGACACATCCTCTTGGCTACCACTGAACATGTGTCACCTTCACCATGTTATTTATAACCACAAACAAGCTCCACGGGCATGGTTTGAGTGTTTCCGTATTGTTGCCCTATAGGTTGGCTTTATGGAGAGTCCAACGGACCCTTCTTTGTTAGTACATTCTAATCGTTGAGGGTGAGTGTTGTTGCTCCTTTATGTGGATGACATGATTATTATAGGCGATGATGCATGTAAAATTTAATATATTCGATCTCCAATATATACAATTACTATAAAGATGGGTGGCACCCATGTTGACACTACCTAACACCATGTTGTCTATGCTAGCTAACACTTCTACCCATTACAAAGATTTATACGCGCAATATGATCCATTTTGTTGTTTGCCAATTTTATTAATCCGCTAACCGGTTAATTTGCTAATTAATCGGCTAACCGGCTGATTAAACCTGATTAATCGGCCAAGCAATTAATTTAGGGCCCCAAAACCATATTGTATCGGTCTACCACCAATACCCGATTAATCGAAGATTAATCGGTGACTAATCCCAGTTTTGACTGTTTAGGTTCTGATTCCGATCATATTGAATCAAACTGACACATACACACCCCTACCGGATGCCTCCTCAAAATCCTTCATGTACTCGGTGTCCAGCACAGCCATTACACCGCAATCATTTTCAATCAATTGTAACACTGTCACAAGCCAAACACCCCTCTTCCCTGAAGCAGCTAGCACATGTGGCTCATTGCCAGCTGTGCATTAGAAAACTTTTTACCCAGTCAATCTCTTCCTAGTTGTCACAGGGCACATGGATAGTCCTATCAAATAGGTGCAATCTCACCACCATCAAGCACCTTCAGTGAGTGCCACTTTCTGCCTCTGGGTTGCTTGTGCCGCGTGCAGACCACCTGCCACCAGCAAACAACCATCTACTCCTGCCGCCGCCCTACTTCCGTCTCTCCTCTGTCATCTTGTATTCTGCAAAGAAAGCTGCAGATCTCTTTTGGTACCAAGCAGTGCAGTAATCGATAAACCAGCCGCTGCAGCGGGATCTGACCAGGATAGTAGTTGAGTGAGCCTGCCGCCGCCAGGCTTCCATCTCTCCTCTGTCATCTTGTATTCCTTAAAGTAAGCTGCAGATATCTTTTGACCCCATGCAGTGCAGTACTCGACAAACCAGCCGCTGCAGCGGGATCTGAACAGGATAGTAGTTGAGTAAGCCTGCCACCTAAATGACCCCTCACACCCTCCCTCTTCCCCGTTCCCCATTTCCAATCAATGTGATCCCTGCGGTAGCAAGCACTATGTATAAATCGTTCATCCCTGTAAGCGGAAAAGAACTATGATTGTTGGATCTAGATACCCAAGTAAATTGTGGCCCCCTGCAGTACAGTACTCGATGAACCAGTATAACTTCAGGGAGCCTGCAACCTAAATTTCCCCACCTTCATCCGTATTCCCAACCTACGAAAATACTCGGTAATATCTACTTGAAACTAAAATGGAGGTACTTCAGCGCTTCCATCATTTGAATCTCAACATTAAAATGCATGGTTCATGTGAGGGCATGGGAAAGAGCTCGCCGGACACATGAAGGTGATCAGTGGGTGCCTTTGGGGAGCAGTTATGAGGAGTTCACAGAAAAAGCCAGTAGACATGTGAAAAAGCCAGGTAGACATGTGAAAGGTCCGAGTTGATACAATGAGAGAGAGAAGGGTCAATGGCAAAGGTCCTGTTTGGTTGGTCTTAATTTGGCTTACCAGTTTATTCCCTCATACAATACATTATGTGTGTTTCATACCCTTCAACCTTGAAAAGTTGGGATACCAAAGTGGAGGTACTTCAGCACTGGCATCGTTCGAATCTCAACATTAAAACGCACGGTTCATGTGAAGGCCAGGGAAAAAGCTCACCGGTGACATGAAGGTGATCGATGGGTGCCTTTGGGGTCCAGTTGTGAGGAGCTCACAAAAAAACCAGGTGGACATGTGAAAGACCCGAGTGGTTACAATGAGAGAGAAGGGTCTGTGACAAAGGTCCCATTTGGATAGTCTTATTCGGCTTACCAGCTTATTCCCTAATACATTACATTATGTGTGTTTCATACCCTTCAATCATGAAAAGTTGGGAGTGAATATTTGCTCTAAAGGAGTCACGAAAATGAGCCCCAGAATTATGTTTAGGGGGGTCCCAAAGTAATGGAGCCTCAAACCCACTTATCACTCATACTGGCTCTCTAACAATTATATAAAAACTATTATTGGTACGTGTAATCCCATATGTAAAATCACATAAAAATTATGTATTAGGAATGAGCGAAGAGTCAAAGTCTAATCAAACAGACCCCAAGTGACCGAAACCATCAAAAGAGACTAAAGTTAAAAATGCCTTTTTTATTATCCCACGAAGATGACCCAAAGAATCGCAAATGCCACAACCAAAAAACATCTTTCATTTATGAAAATAAATAAGCTCCTTTCCAGAGACAATGAAGTCACAAATATGGAGCATATATTATTATCACGAGCAAAACATGTATTTTGGTTGCAGGGTTTGTGTTGCGATTATTGTGAGGCTAGCATTAGTCATGAGATATGTGTGTGGCGCATACCTAGAGGTAGTATATATTAGGTCCCTCGATGAGTAATGAGATCAACACACATTATTCATCTCAATCTATCTCCTTTTTCTTGATGAGCAATGAGATGTATGTGTGGCTCACTTTTAAGGAGGCATTGTATTCCCACATGCTATGGTGCCGCATGTGAGGGGTCTACTGACATCAATGGTATCCCTCATTCCAACAACAAGTGAGCTGCGAGAGTAGATCCAAGATTAGAGTTTTCGTCACCGCCGTCCTAAACTACTCCCTCAATCCATTCAAGAGAGACTCTGATGTGTGTTCAACCTCGCCCTCATCGAGTTTCCTCTCCTCATCATCCCCAAGCATCTCTCCGTTACCATCAAGCTCTCAGTGTGTCGTCATCAAGATTACTCTCACAATTGAACAAGCTCTCCACAAAGATCTTCTCTAATCTCCATAGATCTCAGTTTTCATGCTCAGATATTCGGGTACAACACAGTTTTTCCTACCCTCTATCGATCCATGCTTTATTCACAGTCCTTGTCATCGTCCAAGCTTTATCAACGATTCAACCTTGTATGTTGTCTTCGTCTCATTGTAACCCAGGGTGTTGCAGTCTGCAGTGTCTCATATCGGCTAGGTAGTGGTGAGATCGGTTGTTGGTGGGTAGGGATTGCTTTTCCTATGCGGATGTATCCCAATCGATGGATGTGATTGGTGGGTGCCAGCCGCTTCGCGATTGGCATGCAGTTCATTAAAGCACGCATGTTGTTTGTTGTGTCTCCACCACTAATCTGATGTGATGTGGAGACAGCGAAGGTCACGGGAATCAGATTTGCGGTGGCAAGATACAAGGGGTAAATCGGTAGCCATATTCCAAAATTTGACCCCAAGAGTCTTATTTGTTCCTTCACGAAGCGTACATATTTGAGGGAATGGGCAAAACTATAGGAGTTGTGATTGTTTCTTCATTCTCTCATCGATGTTCGTCCGGGAGGCCTAACTTGGTTGTCATTGTGCTGTGGTGGGGTTCCCGTAGATAGTGTTTGCAAAGAATTTCCGCTCGGGCCCCTCTCGTCATTCTAGTCATTCTCGTCGCGGTGTCCCATTGCGCTCAATGGCACCTGGAATTCTGAGTCCCGGACCCTCTGAGCTTGTACCGATGGTGATGTTTGCTCTCTATTGGTTGTGCTTTTGGATGTTTTGGTTCCCTTGGGGGTGTTCCTCAGTATCTACCACCTTGTCACTCTTCACCAACTTGTAAGTTCAATAGGTCCACCTCCACATGCATCTACAAGCTATCTTCTAGCCTAGTCAAGCATGGTCCCAATCTTTACTTCAACTATTTATGGTTTGTTTGTGGTTCCTTCGATATTTGATTATGGTTGCTTGTTTTACATGACTTGTAATGACTCCCCTCGCATGGCGATGCTCGCTATGTTTCCTTTCCTACCGATTACAGTACCGGCGCACATATGTCCATCGTGTGATGTGACATGATGACTCGCGCTTTTGATTACTCATGCAGGTTAACCTCATTGCATGTGTTCTTTAGCCCTCGGCGATTCATATGATGTCTTTACTTGTTGGTCTGTTTGCTTCAAATTGTTGCATTTCTCCGCAACACTCTAAGGTGGTCTATATGACACCTTCGGGCTACAGTATTCCCTCTTGGCACATCAACCCGTTTTGAGTGTTTCTACACGGCTGTGTTATGAGCCAAATTTGTGGAGAGTTCTTAGGATCACTCTTTGTTTATTCAATCCACACCACACGCTCAGGTTCTTCTACTTCTATATTGTTAATATATATCATACAGGGTTACACGTGAGGTTAGCAATAATCAAGTTGTATGTGTGGTGTGTACTTATAGGTCGAGCATGTTTAGATATTACATGTAAAGTTTTGATGGTCCGTGATGAGTAATGAGATCAACACACATCATTTATCTCAATCTCTCTTCTCTTTCTTAAGAGAAATATTAGAAAGGATCAGGACAGTGTATTTTATTTTGGGAGATTGTTTGATGAACCAGATAGAGCTTCTAGCTTAGACGCTTCATGGAATGATGGAGATAAATGCAAGGTATATTATAGTCAAGTTTCTTTGCAAATGGTGGGGTCCGACTCATCTAAGGTATCACAATCCAAGCAGTAATGGGATATTGATTGGTCCGCAATCTTGGAAGGGGAATTTTGAAAAAGCTTCAGAAACATAGAATGGGACTCCCCATGTTCCTGTTTTGGGTTTCTCTACATCACACACACTTCCTTCGACCATGATGCCCTCCATAATGACGTCTTCGGCTTTTGACCGCTTCTTACACATCGTCGTCCCCTTCGCCCTCTTATGTTGAGTTTCAAGCAGGAGACTGGTTCAAAGTCAATGCTTTATTTGCCAATGAGTTTCTTGTTGCGCCTTCTTCCTCCATCATCAAGTTTCCATTGTCATCGCCAACCTCCGATGTCTTCGACACCGGCACCACAGTGGCCATGCCATCATCATCCTTGTTAACGACAGAACGGGCCTCACTTGTGTGTGGCATTTTCACTCATCGATGACCGCACACAATTTCCACAATTCTCGTGTTCTTGTCTAGAACTATTTCGTGATGAGTGTGGCAATTTCATCCATCATTGATCACGTCTTATCTTTTGTCTTGTCATTTGTAAGTCCAAGTAACAAGTTGTTTGTACTCTCCAAACTCGAGGGGCGTTATGAGTATAGGAGTCGGGATCTCATATGTCTAATTTGGAAGTGTTGGTGTGTGCATTGTAGTGCCGCGTACACAAGTGCCATGAGTACCACACCCTGGAGATCTGCGAGCCATCCGATTTGAGGATTTTGTTAACCAAAAAATTGTGATCTTCTAATTTTGCAACTCTTTTGAGAAATTTTCACTTTCCAAATACTATTAAGAACCAGAAAATCCAACCTAAAACCAATTGTCACTAGGAGTTGTCCCTTGACTTAATTATATTGGTTTGAACTGCTGGCCTATCCAATGTGGGACTAAACTCAAGACGACCCCTCACACATGACACGACTAGAGGCCTAACGCCTGGACAATGATAGGGTACCTGACGTGGAATACATCAGGTCTGAGAATAATCTGCTCTGATACCATGTTAAGAACTAGAGCACTAGGCCTAATCAATGTAGGTAGAGAAGTCCCTTGACTTATTTATATTGGATTGCACTACTGGCCTAACCGATGCGGAACTAAAGTCAGCAAATACAAGCACAATTTTTACTTCAAAAAAGAAAAAGGCAACCCAGTGCTTAAAAAAGACAACCCAATGCACGAGGCACCCGCTACTGCAGGGTCCTGGGGAGGGCCATATGTATGCAGCCTTGCCCCTGCATGCATGGAGGTTGTTTCCGGATTCGAACCCATGACCTGCCGGTCAAAAGGTGGCAACCTTTACCTTACGCCAGAGTCGAGCACGACTATTTACTTCAAAAACAAACAGAGCTGATTTTTTTACACAAGTGATAATATAAGAAACCATATTTATTTGTAATTATACAGATTTAAACCAAGCTAATTGGGTCTGAACTCACCCAGGGAGTCGTCCAGCATTCTCTGCAGTAGGCATTTGCTTCCCATGGCTCAAACAATGCAAAGGCTTCATGACACGTATATCATTACTACATTGAGAACTCTCTAATGGCATCTGCCCCAGATTCATTGGCATAAGCCTTCTATCCCAAACCAATGTGTTATTTGATGTACTTGACGCATTAAAATAGGTACCACAGCTGCTAAATGACACAGACGTCACCTGCACAGAAAAAAAAGTTGATAACAATCAGAATCTTCTAGAAGAACTGGAGTATCTCCACATGATAAATTTAATTTACCACTATATACCAATATCAAAAGGAGAGTTGAAAACAAATTTAGGGATTTAGATCAACTACATCAATAGAGACACTACAGCAATGGACAACCGAACTATTCCTCCAATATGGAAAAATAATAATAATAATAAATAAATAAATAAAATATATATATAGGAAATAACACCATGCCCTGATCCCTGAGAAAGGATTACGAAAAGGATGTAGGATCTAGTTCAATCTAATTCTTACAGATATACGCAATGACAGGAGAGGAAGTACAGTTGTGTAACTAAATTGAGCCTTTAAACTGAATCATTATATCTTATTTTAATGTGATAAAAATTTATCAGTAAATTGGAAGAGTAAATATATGCTTTTGGATTTTGGAGGGTCAGTAAGTAACATTGAACATTTTACATCTAAGAAATGCACAGGCTGAACAAATTTGTGAATGAAGTTTCACTATTTAGAGGATGAGTATCTTGAAACCTCTGATAGCAGGATGTCCAAATAAATTGATTCAAAATCACCGAGCGGTCTTTTTACAAGACTAGCAACACGTATGATGTAATAAAATATCTCAGCTTCCCATGGGACATCTTAAAAGTTGCACATGAATAGAAACTAAATGAATCGAGGATCACTTAAACAAAGGGAGGAAATCATACGCATCATCTAATAACCATTGCAACCCTGTAATTAAAGCTCAATCTTTTTTATCTTTTCAAAACTCATTTACACCCCATGTGTGCGATGTTAAGGACCATATTGATACAAGACAATGGTAAAGATTACTGGTAATGATCATTGCAGAATCAGTATTTTTCCGGCTTAATGGTGTCTGATAAAAAAAATGGGTGCGGTTTCACAATATCCACAATCAGAATAGTAACAAGTGTTGTAACTCACAACCAAGATCCCAACAATGACGATATCAACTTGATGTGAATCACTGCAATCCGTCGATCTAGCAAAGAAAAAAATAGGTGCAGTTTCACAATATCCACAATCCAGATAATAACAAGTAATGTAACTCACAACCAAGATCCCGACACTGACGATATCAACTTGATGTGAATCATCACAATCTGTCGATCTAGAAAAGAAAAAATAGGTGCGATTTCACTATATCCACAATCCGGATAGTAACAAGTGTTGTAACTCACAACCAAGATCTCGACATTGACAATATCAACTTGATGTGAATCACCACGGTCCGTCAATCTAGTAAAGCATATGAGAACACCTAAATGCAACCACAACAGGAACAAGTACCAAGTGCAGAAAGTAAACACAAGGATTAATGTGGTTCGCCCAAGCAATGCCTACTTGCACAGGCGACGACCTCAGATATTTATCATTGATAATCAAAGACAACACAAGTACGATTACAGCCCAATTAACATGATAAACAATCAAGTAAAGGATTACCGCCAATCGATGTGAACGATCGATGTGATGATCCGCCTCCCACGATCGGAATCCTTGAAGTGCACACAACATTTATCGCATTCGGCTAGAAGTGCAATTTTTTCAATGTGACTTGGTTAAGCCTCTTTCTCATGTATAGTTGGA
>JAUHJX010408643.1:0-11645 GCA_031763035.1 Lilium candidum | reverse complement strand
AGACTTTGGTGGTTTGATTACTATTTGTAACTTAGAATTAGTTTCTATATATATATATATATATATATATATATATATATATATATATATATAACATTGGCTTGTTAGTTTTATTAGATTCTGATTAATTTAAGTTGATGCTTTGAATCATTAATGCGAGAGAAGCTTGATTGTACCTGAGTATAATACAAACATATAATTTAGTTCCAACATATAAGAACACATATTAGTACTTATTGAGATTGATTTTCTTAGACTTTAAGATGCTTAGCATGAAATTAAAATCTCTTCAGAAGCATGATAATTAGTTATATAATTAAGATATATATTCATAATATTAATATAAATTGGCATTTAAACCAAGTAGTGTTAATAAGCTATCTAGTTGTTTCACTTAAAAGTATTTAGTTTAAATTTAATAATTTGGGGATTGGAGCGAGGTAGATGGGAAGCCAAAGAGCCGACAAGAAAAGAGAAAGAGAAAGTGAGTGAACCAAGAGCTAAAAAGGAAGCAAGACGAGTGTTCAATATTGAGGAAGAGGATAAATCGAAAGATTAAATCTCCAGGTGATCAAGAGCGAGTAAGATGAGAGCTCGAGGGCAAGCGATACGAAAGCTCAAGAGCGAACAAAATAAGTTCTTGAGTTATATCAAGGTGGGATATTAAGAGTGATCAAGGTGGGAGCTCAAGAGAGAGATGGGAACTAGAGAGGGAAACTGCATGAGCACCGGACCTTAATTTTTTGCCAGAGCACACGAGTAAGAGAATGTGCACAAATGCACCCGAGCAAGAGACTGTTTCTAATTACAAGACAATAAGAGATTGAACTTGATTATGTGATATTGAGAGTGATCCTGAGTACGAGAGAATAAAAGAGTTTGAGCATGATCCTGAGTATGTATGTAGAAACATCCGAGTGAGATTGTGCGCAGAAACACCCAAGTGGGAGTGCATATGGAAACATAAGTGTATGTTCACACAGAAACATCTAAAAATGTATGTGCACGAAAACCTTACAGTGTGCATGGAAACATTAGAGGTGGAGTGTGTCCTGAAATAAAATAAGGAGTATATTTGTGGAAACATCAGAATGAGCAAAGAACCAAACTTAGAGTGTGCCTGGGCGAGTGTGTGTGCATGGAAACATTAGAGGTGGAGTGTGTGTTAAAATAATATAAGGAGTATATTTGTGGAAACATCAGAATGAGTAAAGAACCAAACTTAGAGTGTGCCTAGGCGAGGGTGAGCATTAAAATGCCATATTTAGTGAGATCACCAGAGTGAGATTGTGTCAGGGAAAGATTGAGCATTAAACTATCAGATACAGATTAAGAGATTGTGTGCACTGAAGTTCCATATTTTGAGAGTAACTATGTATGATGGAATAGCAGAGTGAGAGCAGCCGAATGAATGACTACATGTGATGAAGCACCAGAATCTGAGATTGACTACATGTAATGGAGCAGCCAAGCAAGAGTAGCTGAATGATAAACTGTGTATGGAGGTGCTATAGTTTGAGAGTGACTGGATCGGCTAAGTGAGACCCTATATACATCAAAGCGTCAAAATGAGAAAGTGTGCACCAAAGTGAAGGTACACTAATGTACTAGAGCAAAAGTATGCACATTAGTATGATAGAGGTGTAAGTGCAGAAGTTCTCCATAGTTAGAGTGACATAGTATGAATGAATGCTAGAGTAAAAGTTTGATAAATTGAGGATAGACCCAAGTCTGAGAGAATGAGTTAGATAAGTGATTCAATATAGAGTTAGATCACCATCTTAAGATGTTGAGCATGACGACCAACTGTGAGTCCTAGCAATAAATTGAGCATGAGAGAGTCAGTACAAGCCCAAGCCCTTACACGAGAGAGTGTGTTCAATTATGAGAAAGTAAGTGATTGAGAAAGAAATGTATTCTCTATTGGTATTAATTATATTGGGCATGAACCCTCATTAACTAAGATGAATATAGACTGGGAGGACATAAGAACAATTGAAAATGATACATAGTATGCCAGTAGAGAATTAGTTCAAGATGGATCATATAAGGCTATTACATCTACTGGGAGAAAAGATCTCTGAATGACATCTAATAATTATTAATATCATTAAGAAATAAGGGAGTTCAATAATTAGCACTTATACCATACTTTGGGATTGTCGAAGTTATTCAACTTGCTTTGACTTCAATTAGAAGCACCAGGGGTATGGTTCCTTAAGAAAATATCTATAGTTACTTATGAGTTTGGTGGAGGTTGCTATTGGGGGAAACCTGATGTGGTTGAGTGTTACTATACTCGTAGGACATGATAGATCTTATAAATATTAAAGATTTAAAATTTTTGGTTGCTAGTATAAGAACTCTAAGAGTGGTGATGAGATATTGTGTAGTATTAGATTATTATTTTCATCCCAACTTTTATGAGTGTTGTGTCTTAGTGCTTGCTAATATAAATGATTATTCTTAGAAAGTAAATAATTTCCTAATAAGGGGACATTACATGTTCTATTAATCTTAAAAACTAATAGTTTTCTATTTTTCATTAGTAAGGTAATAGGTAATTTCTGATTCCTAGAGATTCTAGCATTATTTACCCAAAAAAGATGGAGGATGAGTGCCTAGTATGGTTACTTTATGCTAATTGGCTCGGTACTACAGTGCTGGCTAGTAACAAACCCCTGTCTAATATTCAGGACTAAAGGTGTCTCAAAGAGAGGTCATAATGCTCCTACCAAAGTTGTACTATATGTAAGTCTGACTAAATTGAGAGATATGTGCCTTTCAACCAGCATCCTTCAGAACACCAGTCTAGGTCTGATCAAACAAACTCAAAATTAATAAGTTCCCTTCAATCAACCCTATTCGGACCACCAGCCTGGACTCTATCTAAGGATCCCAAAGGTGCCACAAGTTCTTTGATTGATGTTGTCATACTTGGACAAACTAAAATCATAATAATATTTCCCCCTATCTACAAGGTTATGATGGAGAAGACGGAGTTGGTGGTCCAAAAATCGAGAGAAGATCGACATGAGTGGAAGGAAACTGAAGATCTTATGAGGAAGTTGAGAAATTGGGAACATCCTACACAAACTGAAGAAGAAGTGAGACACGGACTGTTATAACGGTGATAACACATGTTCTCAATGGTAAGACAAAGAATCACACACACTTTACAATCTATATAGAGAGATTGTCACAATTATAAAGGAAGAATAACAAAAACAAATGTGCATCCAAAAACTTGTAGAGCATTATATCTAAGCAAAATTATAAACAAGCAACTATATGGAGTAGAACCATAAATAGCATGAGAAGTAATGTTGATAAGATGGACATAAGTGGGAAAAACTTTAACAAGGAAATTGTGTGGAAATAAAGAAGAAGAGAACGAGTCATCTTAAGAACGTGAAGATCTTTGAGCTCAGCAACTCCACTATTTTCATGAGTATGAGGTCAAAACTATTGGAATAATGAAATATAATGTTAAGATTCATCACAGAAATATACTTATGAGCACAAATAGAATGAAAAACTCTTAGTTGTCAAGGAACGATGAGTAATCCAACTCGAGAGGTGAGGTGTGGGTTTGTGCCTTACTGGGTTGTGCCTTGAGCAAATAAAAACAGGCTTAGGCCTTGGGCACACATAAAGTTGTACACTGTCTCATCGTGACTCAATGAAAAGACACAAGATGCCAAATTTCCATGTGGTGTACTCTTTTTTGATAGATGCATCTTTATTCTATTGGAAACATCTCCAATGACAATGAAGGAAACACAAGTCTTGGGGTATAAATAACCAAAATCTAATATCCAAATAGCCACAAAAGAATTATAAAGTAAGTTGTGCAGAGGATGGGGACAAATGAGATAGATTTTCATGATAGATTGCAGATATGGGTGCCAGATGCCAAACCGGACTTAAAGTAGGTAAAGAGCATACCTGATTAGAAAGACTAAGGAATATCTCTAGGAGAGTAGTTGTTAAAGTAGAAACAATTTGTTTAGTAATAACATCCGAAGAGTCAAAAGCCAAATCAACAAGACTATAAAAAAATCAAAATAGACAACTTAATAGGAATCAATGAAGTAGAGGGGATAAAACCTAGAATACATGGCATCGTTAATCACAACAACACACTATGACAAGATCTACAAGATCATCCGGATCATCAAGAGGAACTTGAGTACAAATCCATTACAAACAACAAAAGAAACATGTCACACCAAAATGATATAACAATCAAAGACCGACTATGAGATAAATACCCTCATTGGAGAGAAGCCACTAGAATTGATATGGACTCTCATAGCAAGTAAGTAGGTATGCCCAGAATTATGTGGTATCACTAAGGAAGACATAAAACTTCAAAGGTTGATGGTGATGAATGGAACTCCTCAACAGTGTAAACAACTCAAGAATCAGAGTCAATAAGATGGTTTTGATATTCCAAAGCTACACATTCACCGTGGAATTTTAAATCAAATATATAATATTAGATATGTACCCTCATTAAAGAGAAGCCACTAGAATTGATGTATAATCTCATAACAAGTCTACAGTTATTCCTTGCAATATGCAGTATTGACAAGGAAGACACAAAAGGTCAAAGGGAGATAATGATGAGTGGAGCTCCGCAACCGTGGAAACAACTCAAGAATCAAAGTCAATAATATGACTTGGAGCTTCCAAAGTTACCCATTTGGGGTGGAAGGTTAAATCAGTGATGTCAAAAAATCACAAATAAGTAAAATATTAAAAAAAACTTAAAATTGCCAAAACATTGTACATTAAAGAGAGAAAATTAATTAAGATAGATGCGTCTAACATGCATTACTTTCAATAATCAAGTATATATAAGTTAATAATGGTGTGAGAGACATGTGTGATAAAATGATTCTGGTTTGTTTAACGAAAAGGGAAACATTGATAGAAAGATGAATATGAGCCCATGTTAGCACAAAATTTGGGATTAAATCGCAATTACATTGGGATTAAATCTCTAAATCATGATTTGACCATTAAATCATGATTCTGTGTGTGACATTATAATTGAAATTGAATAGTTGACTTATGTGGTATCACCAAGGAATAAATAAAACTTCAAACATTGATGGTGACGAGTGAAGCTCCTCAATGGTGTAAACAACTCAAGAATCAGAGTCAATAAGATGGTTTGGATCTTCCAAAGCTACCCATTTGGCATGGAATTTTAAATCAAATATATAATATTAGATAAGTACCTCATTAAAGGGAAGCCGCTAAAATTGATATATAATCTCATAACAAGTCTGTAGGTATGCCTAGTAATATGCAGTATTGACAAGGAAGACACAAAAGGTCAAAGGGAGATGGTGACAAGTGGAGCTCCTCAACGGCGGAAACAACTCAAGAATCAAAGTCAATAAGATGGTCTAGAGCATCCAAAGCTACCCATTTGAGGTGGAATGTTGAATCAGTGATGTCAAAACATTGCAAATAAGGAAAAATATTAAAAAAACTTAAAATTGCCAAAACATTGTACATTAAAGAGAGAAAATTAATTAAGATAGATGTATCTAACGTGCATTACTTTCAATAATAAAGTATATATAAGTTACTAATGGTGTGAGGGATGTGTGATAAAATGATTCTGGTTTATTTAACGAAAAGGGAAACATTTATAGAAAGAGAAATATGAGTCCATGTTAGCACAAAATTTGTGATTAAATCACAATTACATTGGGATTAAATCTCCAAATCATGATTTGACCATTAAATCATGGTTCTCTATGTGGCATTGTAATTGAGATTGAATAGGTGACTTATGTGGTGTCACCAAGGAAGACATAAAACTTCCAAGGTTGATGGTGATGAGTGGAGCTCCTTAACGGTGTAAACAACTCAAGAATCAGAGTCAATAAGATGGTTTAGATCTTCCAATTCTACCCATTCGGCATGAAATTTTAAATCAAATATATAATATTAGATAATTACCCCCATTAAAGAGAAGCCGCTTGAATTGATGTATAATCTCATAACAAGTCTGTAGGTACGCCTAGCAATATGCAGTATTGATAGGAAGACACAAAAGGTCAAAGGGAGATGGTGACGAGTGAGGCTCCTCAATGATGGAAACAACTCAAGAATCAAAGTCAATAAGATGGCCTGGAGCTTCCAAAGCCACCCATTTGGAGTAGAAGGTTAAATCAGTGACGTCAAAATATCGCAAATCAGAAAAAATATTAAAAAAACATAAAAATGCCAAAATATTGTACATTAAAGAGAGAGAATTAGTTAAGATAGATGCGTCTAATATGCATTACTTTCAATAATAAATTATATATAAGTTAATAATGGTGTGAGGGACATGTGTGATAAAATGATTCTGGTTTGTTTAACGAAAAGAGAAACATTGATAGAGAGAGGAATATGAGCCCATGTTCACACAAAATTTGTGATTAAATCGCAATTAAATTGGGATTAAATCACCAATTCATGATTTGACCATTAAATCATGATACCGTGTATGATATTATCATTGAGATTGAATAGGTGACCTCTACAAAATTAAAACAGTGACCTCTACATCTTGATTAAGTCATGTTTTTAATAGAAACAAAGATTTATATATCTTTTGGACTAGCATTTGACAATGTATCCACAGCCTCAAAAATATATTCTCGGGGCTTTAAAATAGAAGCCGACTTCAATAACCTCCCCTCAACACTTAAATTTCATTTTTCAATTTAACAAAACACCAACTTTGAAATAATAGTGGTAGATGATAACTTTAACCGTCAGATTAAGAGGGGTCAATGTCAACAATGTGCAAGTCCTCTTATCTAATCATCTTATAAATATATTCCGAATAAACATCCCTATTTCTTAAACTAATCATAATTTAGACGAACTCGATTGAAAATGTAATAATGTTCACCTTATCATATAAGAATTATACCTATTGTCTCAACCAATTATTGAAACGAACTCGATAAAAAAAGTAGTCATGCACAACTTGTCCTATAAGAATTGTACCTATTGTTTCGACTAATTCTTGATCAACAATATGCCTCAAGTGTAGAATATCAAAAGTTGAATCTCTAAACACTATGAATCCTCTATACAGACCTCCCATATGTGATGGACCAATTCTTGTTCAACAACGTGCCTCAAATGTAGAATATCAAAAGTCGAAACCCTAAACACTTAGATTCCTCCCTAAGGAACTCTTATAGGTAATGGAGAAGACAAATAATGATCTATTTGGAAGAAGAGATGTTGAGAGAGAGTTAGGAACATGTTAAATTTCTCGCTAGCGAGGCGATCCATTAAATGAATAGAGCGCGGCAAAAAAAACACCTTTGGAATAGGAATCTAAACATCATAATTATGTGATAGGAAGGCCGGGAGACTGATCCCTCCAAGGATAGCAGTAATCCGATCTGATTTATTCTCGATCTGTTCTGAAGACAGAAAAATTTGAACCCTACATGTATACTAAAATCGTAAAAGTACTTAGCAAAATCCTTTGTCATCCTTTGAAATTCAGATTCGATGTGGACGGGCCATTCAACCCTAATGGACAGCAATTAAGCAAAGCAAGAAAATTACCTTCTTCAATCACAAATTTCGGCTGCGAGCTTTGATCGCAAACAAAGCTTCCTCTCCTCCCCCACCGATCAAGATTGCTGTGTGTTCCTTTGGTGAACAGGTCTATTTAGAGAACCGGGGTCTATTTCAGTCTCACACCTCTCGCAAACCTGGCAGTCAAATGTTGCAAGTTGCATACAGTCAGTTAGAGATGCATTTTGAAACATCCACCCGAATGTCTATCAAAATCGGGATACCATCTGAGAAGATACACGAAATTTGTACAAGTCCAATGAATGATTAGACTTGTTAAGGCTTGTTAATTCTACAAAAAGAATACCAACATATGACGGGAAATAAGTATTATAGACAAGTCTTTAGTCAATGATCTATATGTCTCAAATCACATCGTGATTCAATATCGATCATGTGTCTCTGCTTCAGCGAGTTACATATTCCTACTCATTTGCTTCTGATTTGACAGAAAAATACATATCTTTAAGAGGAACATTGTAATACAAAAGATTATTAAGAGGAATATTGTAATACCTTTCTCCATACTTAGCATACGTTTTTAGCCAATACTACATAGCTTTGCTCATAGATACTTAATCAACCGGTAAATTTGGTCCACAAAGACAGTGTTTTTCTTAAAAGGCGTCTTACTATCAAGTCATAGTTTGTTAGTATCCCCAGGAGCCCACCCACAACACATATCTGACAAATAAAGTTGTTATATTCTCCCACTTGCTAGCTAATTTCTAGTTGGGAATCACTTTGATATCATAACAGAATGCCCCTCTCCACATTTAGCATGAATTTTTTTGTTTTGGTCCTAACCTACATAGTTTGTTCTCTTAGACCCCGACTTTATCATATAACAATTTTATCCCCTGAAGTTGTGGGATTTTTCTTACAAACTAAATACTATTTTGAGAGAGTGCATTATTATATAAGCACAACAAAAAATTTCTCTCAAGAGATATGCGACTAAATAACTCCTGGTTCTATATTATAGTATATCGGTGTCACTTTAGACTCACCCTCACCCCTACTCCCTGATCGCACTAGAAATAGTACCATTAACTTGTTATTCTAAAATTTATTATAGTCCTTACTTGGCTACTTATATAGTTTAGTTTAAAGGTAGGTAGTTCAAGAAAGGATGGAAACAACATAAAAAAGATACTCTGTAGAAGAGACATGATTATTGAGCTCCAGATATGAGATTCTCTGATACGTTAAAAAGAGGTAGCTACTAGATCAATTAGAAATACTCTCTATCAAGAACACTTATAAAGATTATACTAACTCATTAAGAGAAGGAGTACATGAAGAAAAATGATATGAAGCAAACTTTCACTGTTCGACTGAACCGTATGGTCGTTTGGACGAATGTATTTAGTTGAACGAAGAATCACATCAGTTGAAAATACCTGAGAATTCAAAGGATACTACTATTTGAAGAGACATATATATGTCTGACCGAACACTTGCCTTGTTCTCTCAAATTCTTCAAAAAATCACTAATATTTGGAAAGATGTATCTCCTACCCTTCCATGAAGAGAACATGCTTTTTGGGACTCTATATAAGGGATATTATGGAACTCCCAAAGTATATAATTGATTGAAAGAGAGACTATATGCTCCAAAAAAATAAAGAAAGATTAGGAAGAATAAGTTATCAGTTCAAAGCCACTAATGATGACTTTTACTTCTCTAGTGATATATTACCCATTCTGAGTTACTAAGCATCATCTAGGGTTATGAGGAAGCACCACTCCTTTTGTAATATACATTTTACTTATTTAGATAGGGAAATAATGGTTTATATAGCTTAGTTTTCATTTATTAAAAGTAAAAAAATTATCTATATCTTTCTCATTTTTTTGTAGTTACAAATATGGTAGTTAGGAAGAATACTTTAAATTTTTCATTCAGAGAGGTAATTGATAACCTTTGTTTCATATATAGTGAGAGTCATGTTCTAAATACCCATTGAGTAATTGGTTGAGTTTATGTTATGAACACACTTACCTAGGTTCTACCCTCAGATAATGTTATTATCACTCTTCTCCTCCAACAAACTTTTATTTCAATCTAGTAGTTCCTCCAATCTCAGTTTTGGTAATGAGCTGTTCATTTAAGTCTAAGATAACTTCTATATTTATTTCACTCATAGAAAGGTGAGTGAGTTTCTTGTGACACTTAGTGAGAAAATATATCAACTCTTGAGTTAATTTCTTAGAAATTGTTTGAACCTTTTATTTCTCCCATCCAGTAATACTTGTATTAGTATTATGTGACTCTTTAGAGGAGCATTCTTAATTTCTAGAGGAGTATAGAAAGTTATAATATTATCCTATCAACTTACTAAAGGAAATACATAGAAAATATATCATAATATGAGAACACTTCATTATATTTATCAATCCTTATAAAATACTTGTATTTAGTTTGGTAGCCTTTACATTCTAGTTTCTATTCTATTGATTTCTACTTCTCTAACGAGCTTAGCATCATTAAATTCAGTTCACATAAAACCCCTCATACATTACCTAGTTATGATTTTATAAGGTTAAGATTTTGAGTTGTGATTAAGAGAAGGTACGGGTAAGATCAAGTCTTACTCTTCTCTCTATATGATCGACCTAGGTTTTTACCAAGTTATATTATTATCTGACCATATTTTTTTACATGACCTCCTAGTACTTATAATTTTATATAAGTTAAAAATCATCTATATTATATTATTTTAGTACTATATATAACCTAAAAAAATTAGAAATTGATACCATTACCAGGGAGCAGAAACATCATTTACGATAAATCATTCTCAGAGTTAAAATTAAGTTATTTTATATGTCTATTTTTATTTTAAATATTTATTATATTTGATCATGTGGTATTATTTTTTATTTTGGGATTAATTTAAGGAGAACTTCTTAATATGTTCAAAGATATAGATAATTTATTCCTCAAAGAGGAGATGTGAGAGAAAATAATAATAAGCCATTGAGTGTTATATCCATTAGGCTAATAATATCTATTGTAAGTTATTTTCTCTTATCATTGATATATGAGTATCTAAGTTGTATTACTCTTCCAAATTTACTGGATAATTAAAGACAATTAAAATAATTAAAATATATTATGTTACCCATCTTCTATGGTATACCAATTGAGAATCTGTACGAATATTACGTAGAGTTTTTGTGGTATTTTCTTTCTATGTTAA
The DNA here is from genome assembly GCA_031763035.1 of Lilium candidum. Lineage (NCBI taxonomy): Eukaryota > Viridiplantae > Streptophyta > Magnoliopsida > Liliales > Liliaceae > Lilium > Lilium candidum. The sequence continues at coordinate 828 of JAUHJX010408643.1, read as the reverse complement.
TATTCTAAACTAAGGCATATTTTTAACTATATTTGTTCATATTTATACTAAAAGATAAATATCATGATTAAATTCACTGTCTTTTGAGCTAAAGATAATAACATGAATTAGTTGCAATCATAATTTCTTACTAAATTTTTTTTAATGAGCAAGATTAAGGAGATTTAATACTAGATTCTAATATTTATTCCAGATAATATAGACAAATTTTATAAATATTGAGACTAATTTAATATTTTACTTCACCGATATCCAAACGATACTTATTATGATTGGCTTCTAGTCAACATTATATATAATACTCTAATTTCTTGTTATCGATATATTATTGATACTATAGGAGGAGATATATTCCTTAGAAAAGTAACTTTTTATTTATGAAATTTTTTAAATACCTTATAAAAAACTCAATAATGAATATTTAAATTGTTAAAAGTCATTCTAATTTGACTTCAAATAAGGCTAGTTTATATTATTTTTCACAAATAAATATGAAATATTCTACTGTAACTACTCTCTAATCCTAGTTAAAAAATTATATATAGAATGAGAAACATAAAAAGGAAGCCTCTAATCAAGATACTCCTTGTGTTCATAATATAATTTATCAAATTATTGTAGAAGGGTCTAATATAGACGATTGTCTCCTAGCTACAAATAATCCCAAGTTTGTAAATATATTTAATTACCAAAGATGTGGTAATACTTATAACCTAAGATGGGAACATCATTGCAATTTGAGTTATAGGACTCATAATTTTAAAAGACATTAGCAATAGTACTACCAACCTTAACTCCAACCATAACTATAACCTCTAGGCATATATA